>CANXYI010150665.1:0-10318 GCA_948208565.1 Hura crepitans
AAATTCTGTTTAAAATAAATAAATAAAAGAAAAGTAATTGAAATTTATTTTTATACACAGTTTGTTAAAGATCAAATTACTAAAATTTCCACTAGCATTTAATGGAATTATCAATTATTCACTCAGTTATGTACATTTAACTGCATAATATTATTTTTAATTAAAAAATGAGGAGTAAAAAATTATATAAAACGAAAAAAATAGGAATTAAGCAACATATCAATAAAGATAAATATAGTTCAGCTCAACTTTTTTGATTTTGTTTATTCGAAAAAATCAAATGGAATTTCTTTCAATTAAACCTATAAACTTCAAATTTTCTTTATTTTATTAAATATTTACGTGACAAATATATTATTATGTTGTTATTATTATTTGCTCCAACTTTGTGAAATCAATCAATCAAAGAATAATAATAAAAATAAAAAAAAGAACATTTGCATATTTATGTTCGTCCATTTTTCGAATTTGTCTGCAAGTGGCTTTCATTTCACATCTTTTTTTTTTGCTCCATCAATATTACAAACTAAAAAATAAAAAGAATTAAAATATACATAAAATTTATTATATTTTTTTTTCTGCTCTGCAATTTTATGCTGTTAGACCAAAACAAGTTTTCTTTTCTATGCCGATAACTGCTCAGTCGAATTAAAATTGAAAAGTAGAGGATTTAGAAGAGAGAAGTTATAAGTAAATATTAAATTAATTAAGTCAATGAAGTTTAAATATTTAATAATACACACAAAGGTTTTTTACTCTCATTAACCATCATAAAATAATTTGTATAGATATTTTTAATATCATTTTAAATAGTTTATAATTATTATTTTTATTTAAAAACAAAATACTCAAAAAATAGTATCATCCTCTAAAAAAAAGAATGGGAAGATCTTTGAGTAGATCATAAAGACAAAAGTACCCTCCATCACGTAAAAACGACAACTCAATAATATGAGAGAAAAAAGAAGGAAACAGAGACAGAGAAAGGGGCTTTTGTCAGTGCAGGGAAAGCAAGATGGAAAAGGAGGAGGAGAGAGATGAAAATTAGAAAAAAAAAAAAATCTGGAGAAAGCAGTAGCTTATTACTCAGTAGATCTCTTTCCCCAACTCCCCGTGGAAAATCAATAAGCCCAAGAAACCAACTGCTTCTCTCCTCCTCTCGTGCTATCCTATTTCTTTATGGTTGCTCTCTAATCGTTTGTTGGTGGAAGGGGCAGCTGACTCTGTGAACTCGGGCCGAGTTATGGGTTGTTGCCAATCTTCCTTATTCCCAGTACCTTCGTCACAGGAAAAAGATTCTAACCACAACCACTACAATAATCACCATCCTTCTCAGCCGGTCAACGGCGTCGACCCCGGCGGTGCTGCCACCGCTGGCATCTTAGCTTTCAAAGAGTTTTCCCTCGCTGACTTAAAAGCCGCTACCAACAACTTTAGCACTGACTTTATCGTTTCTGAAAGCGGCGAAAAGGCGCCCAATGGCGTCTTTAAAGGCCGCCTACAGAATCAGGATAGTCGCACTTGGATCGCTGTCAAGAGATTTCCCAGGATTGCCTGGCCTGATCCTAAACAGTTTGCTGTAATCACCGATTATGGGTCTTTCTTCGTTTTTCTTTTTTTCTTTTTTCAAGGACATATTTCTCTGTTTTCTATTTTTTTTTTCCTAACGATTTTGAGTAATGTTTTTGGTAAATAATTTATTGAAGGATGAGGCATGGGGTGTTGGCAAGTTGAGGCACAGGAGGCTAGCTAATTTAATTGGATACTGCTGCGATGGCGACGAAAGGCTTCTGGTGGCAGAGTACATGCCAAATGACACCCTTGCGAAACATCTCTTCCACTGTATGCCTTGCATTATTGGGTTCCTATATTATTTTATGTTTAATTTTTACGCAGATTTCCTGAGCTCATTTTAGTAGTGACTATTTCAATCTATTTTATTTTATGATTGATATTAGCTAGGCAAATTGAAGAATTCTAAAGAGATTCTTGTAAGCAATATAACTTGGGAAGACTCTTCAATATTACAAGGATGTCCATCGTTGAATTGTACATCTGAAATTTGTTATTATATTAGTGTTTCTTGTGTTCAATTGATTCCTTATTCATCACCTGAGAGCAAACTTATTGATTTCTTCATTCTCGCAGTTTTATTTTGTGCCTCTGAATATAATTTTACTTGCTTGACAGGGGAGAATCAAACTATTGAGTGGGCCTTGCGTTTAAGAGTCGCTCTTTATATTGCTGAAGCTTTAGATTATTGTAGTTCTGAAGGCCGTCCGCTGTACCACGATTTAAATGCTTATAGGGTTCTTTTTGATGAGGTACTGTAACTTAAAATATTTTGTTTGGATGATCTATTGGGATTTATTAGAGCAGAGGGGGTAATTCATTAGATGGTTTTGGCAGAATGGAGATCCTCGGCTTTCATGTTTTGGTTTGATGAAAAATAGCAGGGATGGAAAAAGTTACAGCACAAATCTTGCTTATACTCCTCCTGAGTATCTGAGAAATGGTACTTCCTTTATTTTATTACAATTTTTATTCATAATGTGCAGGCATTTTTCAAAGCGATTCAATAATATTAGTGGCTAAGATTGAGTACATTCATCTAATGTGTTTAGATGCCTTAAATAGTGATGAATGGAATGCTTTCAGACCATGTTTTGTTAAAAAAAAGCAAGATGTACCTCGAATCTTAATATCTAAAAACTAGACACGGGAGGACATGAAGTTTCTTTTATTTGCAGTTGATGGAAATGTTATAAATGCTTATTTTTTTAAGAAAATGAATGTTTTATTTGGAAGATAGCACTCAGTCTCACTTATTTTCGCGTACTTTCCAATTAGATATTTATCTCTGGTCTCATCTTTTCCCTTCGTACTTTTGGCACCCATGACAAATGAAGTTATCTTGATTTCACTTCTCATTTCCTTGCATGTCTTCAGACAAAGAAATTGTGGAAGAGATAAGTATGAATATTGTTCGCCCAAGATTATTTCATGCACTAATATGTATCTTCTCCATTTTTCTCGTTTATGAAATTTTGTAACTTTGCTATGCATTTTTCTTTCTTATCCTTTACTTAGAGAGTAGATGTGTTGCATGGACAATTGTATGCCAACTGGATTAGTTGGTTAAGAAACCATTTTCTGGGACCAAACATCATGAAAAGAAACTTTCACATTTATACTTTTTCTGATGGTTATGGGGTTGACAATGATTTGTGCCAATTCGGAAGTTGAGTGTGACAGTAATGTGGTGAACATTGTTATTTTGGGAGTCGGTAAGATTTGACCATTTGAAAAGGAAATTATTTGTTTGTTCCTTTTGGGATATTTCAAGGAGATTTGTTCTTTGGTGTCTGCAGTGTGGTTATATGTATTTTGAATTAAAAGCATAATCCTATTCAAAAATGCTGCAATTGGTTTTTTTTTTTATTTTTTTTATTTTTTTTATCATTATGTCTGTTCTAGATGAAAGATAATTTTTAGGCATGTACATTTGAAAAAGTATGGCATACCGTTGGTGAAAAATGCTATCACGAAGGTTATTAACAGTATTGGAAATAGAATTTGGTGTCTAAGCTGTCGAGTTTGTGAAGCCACTACATTCATTATTCAGGTTAATTAAGGTTGAAGTATAGAATTTGCAATGCACGTTGTGATAAGGAACTATTTAACATAATAATGGTTCTGCACTTTAATCCGTCAGTGACCTGTTTTTTTGATACCTCCAATCTCTTTTCCTGTTTATGCTGTGGCAAGGATTGGGTGAAAGGTCCTTGCCTCGTAATTTATAAACATGGTACAAAAGAAAAATTAGCTTGTTAAGCAGTTAGTGACCTATCTCTTATCAAGGATTATGCCAATCAAGCATTTGCAGCTTTAAAATATTTGGTGATGAATTTATCTTTTTAATGTGGAAAATATAGGTGGTTGGTGATAACCTTTGAATGACGTTCAACTAAAGCTGCTTAAGATAAGCATTCTACACATAAAATTCTATGCACCTTGATGGCCTTTAATATATGCTATAAAAATATATTCTCCTATACAATTACTAATATATGTTTATGGGGAATTTGATCTGTATTCATAATGGTTCTCATTTTCATTGCCCTTCGAGTTTCTTACTTGTATGATTGACTACTATTTACCTTATGGCACTGTCGCTGATTTATATGTTTGTTTTAGGAAGAGTTACTCCTGAAAGTGTCATCTTCAGCTTTGGGACTGTCCTTTTGGATCTACTCAGTGGAAAACACATCCCGCCTAGTCATGTAAGTATTTGAACTTCACCTTGATAAGATGGCTTCTGTTAAAATGGATCATGTAATTATTTGAACGTGCAATTTTATTCCCATACTTGTCCATTAATGATGTAAGTTGATCTCTGGACGAATTTTAATATGCCTTTAGGCCACCTTTCTGCAATTTTGATTAGCTGATATGAGTAAGTGGAGCTTGTGCTAAGATACCCTACTGTTGTGTTTAGTCACATAAGCTGCTTATCCACCTGGAGATTCATGTTCAATCATGCGATATACTACCTTCTTTTTATATAAATTCTTTTATTAAAGATGCCTTACTAGAAGGGTAGAAGTTCATCTTATACATGCATGAATATTCCTTTAATTTGAACTTGAACCAATTTTCGGTGATGTTGCTCACCCTTTACCACTTGCTTTTTGATGTTATAAATAATTAATTGGCTGGATGGAGCAACACTTGATTCTTTACTGAAGTGTCTGTTGGTCATTGGAAAGATGATTACCATAGTGATATTTAAACTTCTATATAATTGCCAAGTGTCTGTTGATTGTTGGAATTATGATTCTAACAAATTTGGAGTATGTTTCATGCAGGCTTTGGACATGATACGAGGAAAAAACATCCTTTTCTTAATGGATTCTCACTTGGAAGGAAACTTTTCAACTGAAGAGGCAACGGTGGTCTTCGGTCTTGCTTCGCAATGTTTACAGTATGAACCCAGGGAACGGCCGAGTACCAAGGATCTTGTTTCTACTGTTGCGCCACTGCGACATAAACCTGAAGTAACCTTTCCGGCTCTCATTTTCTTGTGTTCTTGTGCACTCGATTTTGAGAAATTGGATGTCAACACGAAAATCTTGTGCAACTGGGTTGCTTGTATAGGGAACTGCATCTCTAATTCTTATCTGTCAATATATATGGTTGTCTCTATGCTCTATTATCTATTCAGCAATATCTATTCAAGAAGATGCATATAATAGCTGGAATGTGGATGGGTTTTCCTTTGGAATTTAGCAATTTATTATAGTTCTATCAAGACATGCTCTAAGATATCTTTCTGATTCTTTGTTGTTTATTACCTTTGATGGATTCGGTTTCTAAGACACAAGTCTTTGCTTGCAGACTCCATCTTATGTGATGCTGGGAATTCCAAAGCACGAGGAAGCACCTCCTACTCCACAACACCCTCTTTCTCCAATGGGTGATGCATGTTCACGGATGGATCTTACAGCAATCCATCAGATTATGCTAGTGATACATTACAAGGATGATGAAGGAACGAATGAGGTAATTAAACTTTGAATTGTGTTATTGCTGATACCTATCTCTAATTGTGTTAAAATCTTACTTCGATATGAATATGCAGTTATCTTTCCAAGAGTGGACTCAACAAATGAGAGATATGTTAGATGCTAGAAAGCGTGGAGACATGGCATTTCGTGAAAAAGACTTTAAAACTGCTATAGAATGTTATTCTCAGGTGCACATTTTCTACTTTTTGAGATTGAAAAATTGAGTTCACCATACAAAGATCCTATTTGCATGAAGGAGCAACTTGCAAATGGCCTGCTTAATTGTTAACATTTGTCATTTGTGGTCACTAAGATCAATAGATTTTGATGCATTTAATGCTTGTTATGGTTTGATATAGGCCATTGGTTCTCATTACCTAGCTGAAAGATGGAGGCTTAAAATTGAAATTCTGATATCCAACTGAAAATAATTCCAAACTATATTCCTACATGTCATGCTGATCAGTTATTACTCTTAAGACAATCTCGGTGATGAAATGGCATGCAATTTGTTTGTGATATGGTGATTTGTTTGATCATATATCATGTATATGCATAAAAAATTATGGTCCTACCTATACAGTAATCAATGCATAGTCCTCTAAAATGCAGTTCATAGATGTGGGAACAATGGTTTCTCCGACAGTTTATGCACGGAGAAGTCTTTGCTACCTTCTGTGTGATCAACCGGATGCAGCCCTCCGAGATGCAATGCAAGCACAATGTGTATATCCTGAATGGTCTACAGCATTTTATATGCAAGCTGTGGCCCTTGCCAAGCTGGACATGCACAAGGATGCGGCTGACATGTTGAATGAAGCTGCTACACTAGAGGAAAAAAGGCAACGGGGCGGTAGAGGATCTTGAGAGGAATTGAGAGTGTAATATTCTTTTGTACCTTGTAGATGCTCAATTGTTGTGGTGTTGTAACAAAAATCTGGGGTTAGTGTAATGGGAATTAGAAATGTGGCTTTCATCCAAAATGTAACAGTGGGGGAGTGAGAGCATGGTTCATTTGTACTTGCTGTTGCATTATTTTTCTTCTTCCTCCGAAATTGGATGAAATAATTGACTGATATTAATATACTGCATTTTTAGTCAAGGTATAGAACCCAATTAAAGGAAAATGCTGAATGATGCGATCCCATCGAATGCCAATTCATTTTTCGGATAATGTGGTATTCTTATTTGTAATAATTCTTATGAATTGTTAGGGGTTTAACAAAAATGAGTGCATCGCACAAGAAATAAGCTCGTTAACACTTTCAGCTTGAAATTTGAATCCTGTCTCAGTAAATATCAATATTCCATGTTAAGAGCAATTTAGCTAAAGCTCAGATAACAGCAGCTCAATATTTCATCTGTATGGAGTTTGGAGTACGTCTCAGGTTTATAAAGATCCTATCATCCGGAAGACGCGCAGGGTTTTTTTTGGCAAAAATGATGGTTACACTTTCATGAGAAAAAAAAAAGGGGAAAGATTGTGCTAGAACTGGCCTAATATACACCTCCTGGAGTCATTGTATTTCTGAAGACGCCAATTAAATAATTTTGGTATGGCCTTTCAGTCGTATATTACAACGTGGTCTTGATGCCTACATGTAAATCAGGCCACAAAGAGCTCAGCTTTTCCGTCAATGAAAAGACTCATGAACTCTTCCCCGTCCACAGTTTCTTTCTCGATGAGGAGCTGAGCAAGTTTGTGAAGAATGTCATTATGGGTTGTGATGATCTGCTTGGCCCTTGAATATGCCTTCTCCACCAACTCCCTTACCTCTGCATCCACCACGTCTGCAGTAGCCATGGAGTAGTCTTTTTGGGATGACATCTGATGATGAAACATATACAAGTCAGGTCTTCCCATTCTGACTGCATAATTAATGATTTTCCATAACAGGCAGCTACTGAATTAAAGCAGCCATTACTTAAGTCAAATCACAATTGTTACCTGTTGACCTAAGAAAGGATTTCCACCAGGTCCTCCAATGGCAACTTGTCCAATCTTTTTGCTGAAACCAAATCTCTCAACCATCTGCCTTGCAACCCGTGAAACTTGCATGAAGTCATTTGAAGCTCCAGTTGTCACATTCTCCTCACCAAAGATTACCTCTTCGGCAACCCTGCATCAACAATGAAGAAGAATGATTTCTTGCATAAAATTTTTTAGCAGATATTGTGGACCGGACTGGATAACTGCAACTGAGCATTTACGCTTTCTAAAATACAGCAGTACTGTCCATTGAATTCTAGGCCAAACATTAAAGGGAGTTCAAGAAACTTATGTTCACTATTTAAAAAGCGACAAACATACTAATTAGCCCTATTAATGCTTCCCTCGGCACTGGAACATAAAGGTTTTGTTAACCAACCTTCCACCTAGTGCAACAGCCATTTGATTCTCCAGGTAGCTTCTGCTATACAGTCCAGATTCAAGCCTCTCCTCACTTGGAGCAAAGAAGGTAAGACCACCAGCTTGACCACGAGGAATGATGGATATCTTGGCCACAGGATCATACTCAGGCATAAGTGCGCCAACCAAGGCATGCCCAGCCTCTGCATATTGGATAGCAATAAACACAATTATCCGCTAGAAGTTAAATCAATAAAACATAAGAGAGACACAATCTGGACATTGGCATTTCGTTTACCATGATAGGCAACTAATTTTTTCTTCTCGTCTGAGACAACAGCATTTTTCTTCTCCGGGCCAGCAATGATCCTCTCCAGAGCATCAGATATTTCATCTTTGCTTATTTCTTTAAGGTCACGCCTTGCTGCAAGTATGGCAGCTTCATTCATCAGATTCTGCAAATCGGCTCCAGTGAATCCTGGGGTTCTCCGAGCAATCTTTTCAAAGTCTACATCCTTAGCAAGTGCCTTTCCTCTAGAGTGAACCTTTCATTTACAAAAATGACGAGTTCAATATGCAGCTGTAAGTGAAAGCAAGACTTCTTGATATACACGAATAAGAACTATAAACAAAACCAGGCACAAAATGTAGCAGATAGTACTCTTTACTTGGCAAATTACATATTCACAGCCACAATGATCACATGAGAACAGTGCATTAACACATGAAACCATATAAACACAACCATTGGATAATCTAAGTTGAGCTACGATGCATTTTATTTCCTTCCTCTTGCAGCAAACTCATTACCTACTATATTAGCACTGACAAATTAATCATATTAGTTGATCCAAATTGCAACTGTCACTGAAGAGTAACGAGCGAAGACAATAAAAAGAGAATCGCATGAGTTGCTTACCTGAAGTATCTTTACTCTACCAGCAACATCAGGCCGATCCACGGTAACTTGTCTATCAAACCTGCCAGGTCTTAACAAAGCTGAATCAAGAACATCAGGTCTATTGGTGGCAGCCAACACAATAACACCCGAATTACCAGAAAATCCATCCATTTCAGTAAGCAACTGATTAATAGTCTGCTCTCTCTCATCATTTCCACCTCCAAGTCCAGCTCCTCTCTGCCTTCCAACAGCATCAATCTCATCAATGAACACAATGCAAGGAGCCTTTGCTTTTGCTTTCTCAAACAAATCTCTCACTCTTGAGGCTCCAACTCCTACAAATAACTCCACAAACTCTGATGCTGCGCAGGAGAAAAATGGCACCCCTGCCTCTCCAGCAACCGCCCTAGCCAAAAGGGTCTTCCCAGTTCCAGGTGGGCCAACTAGTAAGCACCCTTTCGGAATTTTAGCTCCTAAAGCTGTGTACTTATCTGGGTTCTTCAAGAAATCAACAACCTCTTGTAGTTCCAATTTAGCCTGGTCTGCTCCTGCCACGTCAGCAAATGTTACACCAGTTTCCGGCACTTCTTGGAACTTCGATTTCGACCTTCCGAAATCCATTGGCCCACCTAATCCACCGGGTCCTCCGGGACCACCTTGCGCCCGGCGGAAGAGGAGGAACAATCCGGCGAAAGCAAGGAATGGGAATAAAAGATTTCCGATAAAACTGAAAAGCCCATTGCCAGTATCTCCCTCAGAGACAGAAATATCAACACCATTCATGGCTAGAATGTCGATAAGGTCAGGGTCATTAGGAACTATAACGGTGGCGCGACGGCCATCTACGGCGGTGAGCTGGAGAGCAGAACCATCCTTGCTGAAACGAACTCTCTCCACCTTGCCCTTCTTGACGGCGTTAAGGAACTCGCTGTATCGCCATTGGCTGCCTTCAGGGAGGTCAGAGGTGGAGCTGGATTGGGGTTTCGGGGCTGTGAGAAGAAGATTCTGAGAGAAAGGTGAGGAATTTGAGGCATTAGGTTTGGTGGGTAAGGCTTCAATTACAGGTGGTGGCGACGCCGGAGTGGGATTGTCCAGGGCAAAAGCTTGTGGAGATAAGGAGCTTAGAAGCAGAGAAGCTAAAGCAGCTTGCGACGAGATTGATTTCAGAGAATCTGAATTGGACAACTTAGCTTGAACTGATGGAGATTTTCTTCTGGAGAAGAAAGGGAAAAGAAATGGAGATTTGGTGGTTTTAGGGGTTGGAGGAGAAAGTAGGATTTGGGAACCAAAGAAATTGGAAGAAAGCAGAGGGTTGGTAACAGATGCCATTGGTGGAGTTGATTTTGCTTATGCAGATGAAATGTAATAAAATATTATCTCTTCAAAGGTAACAGCTTTGTCCCTTTGGGGCTTCGACCATCCGAATCCTGTGGCGATGGAAAATGCAATTATACTACAAGGCAGAGAGTAAGAGTTTAACTTGGATTTTGTGAGTAGTTT
>CANXYI010150735.1:0-14051 GCA_948208565.1 Hura crepitans
CTAGGGGTAGGTCCTTATCTAAAAAGGTTATCAACCAAGTTTTACTAGTTTTTATGACCTAAACCAGTCTTCAGGAGTAATGGTGGAGGATACAGCAACTTTCCCTAGGGCTTCAACTACCTTTTGCCTATAGGCTTGAGAGGACATCAATAGATCCCAAATACTGACATGAACTTGTGTTTTCTTCAACTATTTAAGAACCTTATCATTTTTATCCTCTTTGACTTTAGGATTTTTTAAGGTAGGATTTAACCATTTTTCTCTACCTTTTCCACCATTTCTCCCTCAACCCTAATCGATTCTCTCTTACCCTCTTTAGCATCCTCATCAAAGGATCTATCCCAAAAATTTTTGCTCTCCCTAAGCTCACCTTCGTTCTCACTATCCTAAAAGCTAGTTAACAGAATGTTTTCACTCTCTTTCACCTCTTTATTAATCTCTTAGTTGTATCCATAAATGTCCTTTAAAATGTACTCTTTAGGTAGTCTTGACTTGAGAAGGCAAGAATTCTAATGCTTAGAAAGTGGGATTGAACTAGCTTCTAGGTTCGATATTTGCTTAGAGTCAATAAGGTCTTGAATAGTTTTTCTAAGAAGCTTACAGTTGTTAGTGAGGTGGCCTATCCTTTGGTGGTGGGCATAATATTGGTCATGCCTATGGTTGGGAGGAAATGGACCATTTAGTGGTGGGCATAATATTGGTCATGCCTATGGTTGGAAGGAAATGGACCATTTAGTGGTTATGGTGGAAGTGGCTATAACTTCCCTTGTTTCACAAGTTTCTTTAAGCACCAAGATAATGACTTGCCTAAGTTGGAATACCTCTTGCCTTACACTGCATGTACATCTACTATCTTGGTAGTGCCCCCAGTATTGTTGCTTAAGTAGTTAGGTTTACTTGATCTATTGAACCCTTTATTCTAATAAGCTACCTTTAAATCAATGGCTATGTCTTTTAATTGCTCCCAAGTTGTGATACCCTTAGCTGTAAGCCCACTATTCATATAATTATTGGCAATTCTGATGAACATCTTAATCTAATTGATATCTTCAAGCTTGTCCCTCATCTTCAGTATCTTATCCCTCTACCTTTCTAAATAGTTTAAAAAGGTTTCATTAGGCTTTTGCTTTATGAGCTCTAAATCCTTTAAAGTTACCTCGATGCAAGCATTGTTGATGTATTACTTGTTAAATGCCTGAGCTATCTCACTCCAATCCTCCTTAACCCTTTTCTCTTGGTAACAGCACCAATCCAAAGTTGTCCCATGAGAGACATAATAAACAAGCTTACAATCTACTCTTCAAATAAGTTTATGGCCCTCATACCTACTGTATATTGCTTTAAGTGGATCCTTAGGTTAGTTGTACCATCAAATTTACTCAAGTTAGGCATCTTAAACTTATGAGGCATGGATCAGTTGGATCTCAGACTGATATCATCTAGATCAATATCTTTACCCCCAGCGACTTGTCTAGTTATGGCCTCCATCTTGCCATTCAGTTTCTTAATCTAATTATCTTTAACTACTTTAGGTGGAGGGATTTTTTTGTAAGACTTCTTGACCTAAGGAATATCCTCATCTGAAAGCTGATCATCTTGCTCACCTATCACCTATTTGCCCTTATAAGTGGTTGAAGTTTGGCCTATTTCTTTTTATACCCCAAACATCGTGTTGGTAAAATTTGCCATCATCTTTTTCTCCATCTCACCTATAGCCTCCATCAGCATGGATTTAGTAATGAACTCATTAGTAAACATAGTTCCTCTTTTTGGCTGGACTGATAGCAGATCACTATTTCTAATGAGGCACTTACCTACTTTTTTCCACTAGATAGTGAATGAGGGATTAATGATGGCTGTTAAAGAAATGGGTTAGGAATAATGCATGTACAATATATTAACAATGCAAAATGCAGATGATGCATGATATACAAAGAATACATGTTCATGGTGCAACAAAGACAAACACATACAAGAAGCCTTCCAACCTTATTTCTCCTATACATATAGTCAAGACATTCCATTCCTAGGTGGGATTACCTAAGCATCATCGGGGGATGTATAGGTTCAATCATGGACTTTATTAGGCCTAATCATTCTTTTATATCTAAAGCACATGCAAAGGTAATGGCCCATAACATTTATGTGAAATTAGGCTAAGTCCACCCCAGATAAAAGGCCTAATGGACTTAGCCCCACTTTCAATAAGATTAAATGCAATAGGCCCACATAGCAATCACAATGCAAGTCGCAAGCACTTAGGGTCATACAACCTATGGGAAGTTACTAAGTTTGACTACATGGGATTATAGTTCAGTTAAAAGGTAGGGTCCCTCCTAATGGGTCTTTCCATTCAAGGATAATAGCAATCAGTTAGTTCACTATTTCAAATACGTGAAGGTACTAGGCTTGTGAGTGATGGATATGCTAGCAATTCACCATTCTTGAATGAAAAATAGGTTCATGGTTCATAACACCATCCAAGGTAAAAGGGACATAGTTTATATAGAGTGCAATACATAGGACTGATAAAAATTAGAATATTAGATGGCATATTACTTGGGCACTTTCAAATTTAAATTCTCACTCCCTAGTAGAGTCACCACTGTAGATTTATTATATTTTATCTAGGACAAGAGTAGTTAGTGTTTGGTGTCACTGCCTAACTCTACACTAGGACAACTTATCTTTTGCCTAGAAAAGGTTCAAAATCATATCTTATTTATGCCCTAATAACATGCCTTTCTTTATATTCTAATGTTTATCAATCTCATATCAAGCAAGCATGCATTACAATTAAAGCATTCATGTCACCTATTCATTTAGAGAAAGTAAATTGTGGTATTTAAAGCATATAACAACCATAACAGTATATTGTACATAAAGAAATTAGGTTATTCATTAATTGTTGTTTGACCTAAAAACTACCCATAATTCCATAAGAATTTATGGTAATTGCCCAACTCCCATCTATAAGAGATTTCCCTTTATTAAAATACATTTTTCATGTGACTTTTGATTAAAGAAAACTCAAACCATTTTCTTAAAGAATCACTAATTAATTATGTATAAAATCCATTAATGTGATGTTCAGCTTTGGCATGTAAAATAAGTTGTTATACTACCTATTACAACTCAAAATAGCCAAAAGAATTAAAAGGGGTACAAAACCAAATGAAATAGTACAAAGCACATAATTGGCCCACCTATACGTCTTCAAATCCGTGCGAACTCAGTATTGCTCCAGTGTATGTCTATGCAGACTACTGTATGTAAAGGTTATTATGTTCATCCAAACCTTCTATTTTATCATAATGGTTACTTACACACAACTTAAAGAATAAGTCAAAAATAAGAAGTAATGGTCTATGAGGACTTAAAGATAGAACAACTCATAAAAATCTATTTAGCATAAATATGGAAGAATTATGATGCATCATTAAAAGAATAACTACTGGGGAAACCATAAATTTGTTGATTACAAATAACATATATATACATATATATACTAGGACTAAGATTAAAAATAATTGTCCATACGGATTATGAACCTCGTGAAAGGGAGTCTGTGCGGATTGCAAAGCAGCATGAATACACATAAGACATTACCATCCATACGAACTACGTTCCTTATGAAAGAGAGTCTGTATGAACTACACAATAATTCTAACATATCAATGACATCCATATTAAAAAGCATAATAATCATGTGAGATAACAATATATAAATATGTCAATTTGACACATAATATTTATAACATACAAAAGTCAAGCGAAGTAATATTACATAAAGGTCTACACGAACATCAAGTTATACACATATCAATATATTTAGTTCATGTAGATGTGATCATGCCTTAAGATGGGTCCGTGCGATTAGAATTAAAATAACGAAATATTCACAGCATGCCAATAGTCAATTATATATAAAAAAAAAAGCAGTATAAAATAAAGACCTACTTCTATGATCAATATGGGGATTACATGGAATCACCTCATTTATGATCAATTATAAGAGATCATGGGTCTATATGAATAGCATGAATATACAATACATGTATAGTAGGAGGCCTTAGATCTTACCTTATGAAGAATCTCTTAAGCAATAACACAAGAATATAGGTTTTTAGAAAAAAAAAATAGAATTTTAGTATGGGTTAAAGTTTAGTAGTTCTAATCTTGCATTGGAGTCCTCTCCTAGACTTTGGAATAGTAGGGTTTTGGCTTTTTAAATTTCCTCCACTTTTCCCATACCCAAGAGGGGTATTTATAGGTTTAAGAGGTAGTTCTCCTGTGCAAAGGATTCAGAATCCTTCTAGGATTAGGAGACATAGTCTAAATAGAAAGCTTGCTTTTTTAAAAGCTTTTTATCGATAAGTCCATGTGGACTTGAACTACTTATTTTGTGAAGACCTAGGTTATAGGTTCTCTCACCAGTTTATAGGCTTTGGGCTACATCTTGGGCCAATTTGTGTTAGTCCGTATAGATGTGTGCTTGGACTTGTTTAGGTAGACCATAAGCTTTTAGCCTGATAAAGTCTAAGTGCGTTGGTATGGACCTAGTGGCATTATATCTAGATAGACTAATGCCATGCTAGTCTATGTGGACTAAGTTTCTAAGGGGCTTGTATTATTGCTTTGCACATGTCTTTGGCTATCATCATAAGCCCAAAAGGGTAAGATATCCACACCTCGATATCATAAATTTTATGATGTATAAAATTAAACTAAAGCACTCATATGTTGCCTAGGAATGCCTAAATCGGAGCTCTGATACCATCAAATGTAACATCCCTTGCCCAATCTGATTACAAGACTCAAATAAAGAATGAATATACAAATGCATTACCAAACTAATAACATGATAACTCTTTTAAAACTTGATTAAATCACCCTTAACAAATTTTTTATTTTATAAAAATATAGGCCTGGAAAATTTTTCAAAAACTAGTTACATTCCACATTTTAGAAATCCTCATGTCAAAAATCTAGCAACATAACGGCAATATAAAGATACTATCCCAAACATGAATAGTAACCTATAATATAAAAAGCACTTCTATAAATATTTCCACTTTCATTCACATCTCCTATGATCCTTCTTATCACCCTAAATCAACCAATAATATAGCATCTCAAAACATGCATCGATTTTAACAATGTGCAGTCAAAACAATTTAAAAATCAACTTTAAATTAAGTTACAGACTTTTGAAATCCAAAATTTGATATTTACAGCTAGCTTAGGCCTATATTCCCAAAATTACATCATATGAGCACTTTTTATTTATACATCATAAAATTTAGATATGCGTGTAAAAAATATACCAAAAGAATCTTTTTTTCTCTTGATAACTTAACAATCTAAGGCTTTCTGCTCAAATTGTCACCTTACCTATGCATCACAAAAATAGACGATGTGCTAAGTAATTGCTTAGTAGTGTAATTGATATAACTTGTATAAATATGCCAATAACAATGTACGTTAATCTATGTAACATGAACATCCAACTATTACACGATATGCAACATTAGACATAGCATGTATATATGTGATAACATGATATAAAATATATAAATATGAATCATAAAATTCATACATTACTATATAATGTCATATATTATGTAACCATTTTCATTATTCATTACAGTCCATTTATTAAGCCCATACTCAAGAAACATATACACTATAGTTAATGGAGTATCAGTAGAATACCTGGGCCCTTAGAACCACATAGGCCCCGCATGCATTAGACCATAAGGATAAAAAAGCATAGATCTATAGGTCATCACGCATCAGACCCAAAGGTCATAACATAAAATCTAATGTTTTAACATGTATTAAACCTAAAGGTTAGAAAAATAAGATCCAAAGAACAATGCATCAGACTTAAAAGTCAATACATATAATAACTCAAAGGTTCACACATCACAACTTAAAGGCTACACAGGAATCAAAATACCCTAGAAGCTGTTATAACTCTTAGCTAATTGGTCAACCTATCCGACTAAGCTATTTACTTGTATGGGCTTTTAAACGATTATTTTTAGTTTCACCTTATTAATATCACTGAATATTACTTTTAATTAAATTGGTTTAGCCAACTAATGATAAACTAAGAAAAAGTGTTATCATAAGCTTTATACATAATTATGACATGCAACATCACATTACAATGCCATATCGCAAAGTCATTATATGTATATGCTCATGAACATATTATATCATTACTCTTTCATGTTAAATGCATTTTGTTTTCTCATGACATCTTACTTATTATAACATAATCACCACATACACAAATATACCATTCACATTCCATAAAGGCTCTTATCTCATTATAAGCATTTCATATACATAATGAAAATTTAATAGACACAATAATAAGGTATTTTTCCACATAAAGCTCAATGAATATCATCAATGCATATATCATGCATTATATCAATAATTGAATGCATTATCATATTATATATCCTTTTATGTCATAACATACAAATAACCATGCATATTCATATCATGCTTAACATAAAGCATAGACATACATGATTACATCATAAACCATAAAATCTTACATGCATTTTTTCACATTACATATCCAATCTCACATACATATGATCACCTAGCCTTTCATATACACAAATCATCATATACATGCAGTTTATGCCAATTCACACATACATACATGCATCTAGGTATGACATCCTTTCTCATGCTACACATATTTGTATTCACATCCAAAGCTTAAAACATGCTCTCATGCTTACTTGCATCCATATCATCATGCAATATTTATCATATGTCTATATAAAGTGCACACATACATACATCCATCTATTAGCCATTCAGCCATAAAACCTTCAAGCCCTAAAAAGCTTCATTTTATACATTCATCATTATACACAATGTCCATATAAATACATAAATCCATTTATAGGCATACATCACATTCCTCATACATAATGCACAACATATATACATATACATGTATTTCAACATTACACATCCTATCCACATACATTATTCTCATTATTCTAACATTATTAATAACCTCAACATATATCTATAGTATCATTAAACACAATTAAATGCCAATTATTAGCATAATTAATCATTTATCCATGAACATACACATATATACATTATGGACATATTAGGGCATATATGAATTTGCACAAATTATTTCAATTACACATACCAAGAGAGTCAAAATACACCATTAAGGACCATCTACACCTTGCCTTTCTCTTTCTCCCATGTTTTGTCAATTTCCTCAACTGTATAATACAAATTCAATACATAAAAATTCATAAAAAAATTATATGGACATTAAAATGAAAAATAGACTACATAAACATAACCTTGGGCACCTAGGGAACATGCAAAAATTATCAAAACTCAAAAAAACTTACTTGATCAATTTCGAGTTAATATTTATTAAGATGAAAATTTAAGTTTTTTTCTTTAATTTTTCATGTAATCTAAGGCGAAAATGACATCTATTGGTCATAGAGGCATGGACTCAGGTCTTAAATGGAAGAAATCGAGCCAAAATTGAGCTTTAAAGGAGTAAAAATGGCCCATCCCCCTTCTTGAAGTGGCGTCGGCTACTTGGCAAAGGAAGAAGACACTATTCTTCCTTTGACCAAATATTTTGCCCAATTTTTTCCCTTATTTTTGACATCCAAAAGACATATAAATATCCATAAATCAACCCCCATAAGCCTTTAAAAATTTGTGCTTCAAAAACACAAAGAACAAATTAAAAACATAATTTTTAAGGTTACCCAATTTTAGTAAAAATACTTTTCGATATCTAAAAATTCCAATTCTAGTGCTAATGAGCTAATTAGAATTTTTTAGTATTAGGTTGTATTAATCCTGGAATTGTCTGAGCAAGTTTTTGAATATTTTACGATTCAGCTAAAACTAGGTCACTATTCATGTGACACTGCTGGAAAACTTAACTGTCATTTTTAACCATCTAAATGACTTCATTTTGACTTTAAATTTCACCCAAAATTATGTTATATTTAATACTTCCATTTAGTAAGATTAGTGAAATTTGACCTCAAGAAATACTATTCATATCCTCAAAAGTACTATTTATAACACCAGAATTTTTCAAGCATTACAGAAGAAGTTCTAAAAAGTTCAAAATATGAATTAAGGCTTAAAGCAATGAAATATGAAATGGATTCCATGTACGATAACCAAGTATAGACTTTGGTTGATCTAACTAAAAGGATAAAACCGATAGGGTGCAAATGGATCTTCAAGAAAAAGACTGACATGAAAAGTGATGTGATTACCTATAAATCTTGCCTTGTGGCAAAGGATATCATCAAATATATGGAACTAACTTTGATAAAAAAATTTCTCCTATGGCTATGCTTAAATCTATTAGAATTTTACTTGCTATTGTTGCTAATTATGATTATGATATTTGGCAAATGGATGTAAAAGTAACTTTCCTTTATGGGAACCTAGTTAAGGCAGTGTATATGACACAATCTTATGGTTTTACATCCAATAATAGCAACAAAGTATGTAAGCATGAAAAGTCTATTTATGGATTGAAGCAAGCATCAAGGAGCTACAACATTCACTTTAATGAAATAATCAAAGAGTTTGTTTTTTCTCGAAATCCAAATAAAACATGTGCTTATAAGAAGGTAAATGGAAGTGCAATCACTTTCCTTGTGTTATATGTAGATAACATATTACTCATGGGAAATGATATCTCTATCATTTAATATATAAAAATATGATTGTCTAAATAATTCTCCATGGAAGACTTGGAGAAGTAGTTTATATTCTAGGTAATTAGGATTTATAGAGATAGATCCAATAGGTTGCTAGGTCTTTCATAATCTATATATATAGACAAAATGCTAAAGACGTTTAGCATAGGTCTCTCAAAAAATGGTAATCTCCCTATGACTCATGGGAAATTTTTTTCAAAAAATATGTGTCCTATAACACATGAATAGAGAGAACATATTAGTATAATAGCTTATACTTTAGCTATTAGATCTATCATGTACATTAGATTATGTATACAACCTAATGTATCATATGATCTGAGTGTCATGAGTAGATTCCAATCAAATTTGGGAGAGGGACATTAGGTGGCCATCAAGAATATCCTTAAATACTTGAAAAAGACTAAGTATATGCTTTTAATTTATGGATAGAGAGAGTTAATAGTATATAGATATACAAATGCTAGTTTTTAATATGATAAAGATGACTATAAGTCTTAATTAGGGTATGCCTTCCCATTTGGTGGTGCTATAATTAGCTAGAAGAGTTCTAAGCAAGATACAAGTTCAAATTCAATGATTGAGGTTGAGTATATTGCAGATTCTAATGTAACTAAGAAAGTAGTATATATCAAGAAGTTCATTAATAAACTAGGAGTGGTCCCTAGCATTATTGATTTAATACTTCTATATAGTGATAGCAATGGAACCATTGCACAATCAAAGGAACCATGGTCTCATTGACGATTTAAGCATGTACTCTAGCACTACCATTAGATTACAGAGATCATCAAAAGAAATGATGTAAAGATAGAAAAGATACCTATTAATTAAAATATGGTTGATTCACTCACTAAAAATATGGTTGATTTACTTACTAAGGCACTATCCTAGATGAAGTTTGATTGCCATATAAATACCATGGAGATTAGGTATAAAAGATATTAGCTCCAATGCAAATGGGAGATTGTTAGATATGTATACCTTAGAGATAATTGTTAAGGGCTTTTCTTATATACATGATATTTATCTAAGGCATTCCTTATTATTCAGTACTCATGAATCATTTTTTGTTTGTTTATAACTTAAACTAATTAATAAACTCCTTGGTATAAAATACATAGTGTAAAAGAAATCATTAAAAGTTCATGATGTGAGATTCTTATTTCATGAAAATGTGTTTCAATCTAAAACATTCCTAGTTAAAGTATTGACAAGATAGGACATTGTCAATGTAAATAAGACTAACATATGATATGCTTCTTAACTAAGTCAAGTAGTAGTTCTTAGAAGAAGTAAACATGGGATGTTTAAAGTTAACATATAGATGCTTCTATGAGAAAGGAGTTCATTATAAGATAATCACATTGATCAATGATTTAATCTCACCATAGTAGCTATACAAATATCCTTAGACATGATATCGTTAAGGTTATCTTGTATACCAAACACTATACTTTAACACATTAGCTTATTCCTTACTAGGAAGCATTCATAGCATGGTCATTAGGTATAATGTAAAGTATTCAAAGATATTTCAATGATCAATAAAGAATTCATCACTCCAGATTAATATAGGGGAGTTCATTTCATTGATCCATGTAATTGACTTTGTTTAGGAGTCTTTGGCTAAAGCAGTATACATATGTGAATGGGCTTGTGACACTTCTTACCCAGTCCAAAGGTCAACTGGTCATCGAGTTTGACTAAGGTGTGTATGTATATTGAGATATCACAACTCATGTTATATAATAGTCTTATCAAAACATTTACATGTGAAAATATGGGTTTTCAAAAACTTTTTCAAATAGTGTTACATATTTAGAAATTAGGAATCCTCATACCAAATTTTCGATAGCATAACGACTATACCGAGCATTTTCCCAAATTTTAAATAGTAACTTGCATAAGAAAAATACACTTTTATAGTCATTTTACACACTTTCACGATTTTATGTGATCCTCTTATCACTTCAATAGCACACAACACAATCGCAAGATATCTTAACCTTAAGAAGAGATATCGTACAACATTACACATAATTAAACAATTTATAAAGGTTTATAGACTTTGAAATCCAAAATAAAACCTTTCAATACAATTTAGGCCCATTCCCTTAACATTACACATTGAGTGGTACCTATACAGCATATACTATGTTACATTACAATCTTTACCAAAAGAAAGGCCTTCTATTGGTAATACTTGATATCTCGAGGCTTGCATATCAAAAAGTAGTCTTCTTACCTATACATCATAAACAAATGATGTATTAAGCCAATGGTTAGTGGTGTAATCAAAATAGCATGTGTTGTTAAAGCATTTAACATACCATATGCATATACAATTCATTTCTATACATACATAGACCATATAATTCATAATGCTCATGTAGATTGTAATATATTATATTCATCACAAAAAGGCATACATTATGCATATAGGCATCCATATCACACATATATGGTAAACGAGCATTTAAAACCAACCAAACATCAAATTGAGCCATTATCAATTCATATATGGACTAACTATAATATTAACTATCATGACATATGTTATAGGTTGATTTAATTGTTTACCTTATTAATTTAAGCCCATTTTAGATAACCTCAAACCTATGGATAATGAGATCAAGAAATGTGCAGTGGCCCATATTTTAGACCTTTGGGCTACTGCACTAGCAAAAAGTTATACAGTGGTTCCTACAGAACTTTTCATTGGCTACACCCACATAAAATTATGTAGTGGCCTATAACAGAACCTTATAGTAGCTGCACCTATATAGGTCTAAAGATCTTAATATAAATCCATGGATAAGAATAAAAGTGAACCCTTGGATCATTATCTAGGCACGAAAGTGCCCTAGCAGCTGCTATATCTCCTAGCTGACTAGTCAACCTATCCATTCTTAGGTTATTGTATCTCATGGGCTAAAACTGTTAAATTTTTGTTTCACCTCATTAAGTAAGCTTAAATAACTGTTAACTTATTTATTTTAGCCATTGAATGACTAAAACAAATTTATTTCATTAAAAACATCATTTTAAAAATTTTAAGCCTTTTTATGCATCTTTATGCCATATTTGTGCCATATTCACATCCAAGCACCATTTCCATCTCATTAATGGTTTTCTAATATGTATTATTCATATACACATTCATTTATGGTCATAAGTTCATTTAAGACACTATATGCCTCAATGTTCATCAATTATCCATAATATGGCATAATTAGTGTTAAAATGCACACTTAAACTCATCTCAAGTTTAGGACATATTTTGGTCCTAAACTCTATTTCTTCATGATACTAAACATGTTTATAATCAAATATAATGAATATAACATGTATACACTTAAGTTCTCATAATACATAAGCTATCATGCATATGTACTGTTATAGTGCCATTCAAACATACATGTCCACACAAGCATAATTCATGTTCATCAACATACATATTACATAGCCATATTCAATAACATATGCATATACATTTAGAGCTTATGGCACTAAAATTATAAGTCTCTATGCCTATTTAGGAATTTTAGCCATGAAGCCATTTTAGCCTTACTTAATGCCAATTCACACTTAAGAAGTAAAAACTCCCTTTTTAGTACCTTAACCATTCGGCCAATACCCCCAAAATGGTCATAGTTAGCACATTCAACTTGTATATTATGCAAACATAATTGAGAACTATAATAACGTAAAACCCATTCATATAAACACCATTTAGGTCATTTTTACATATTATGTATATATAGCTTAATAAATACTTAGCATTTTCCATTTCTAATGCATTCTATTGCTTCCATTTACTTATAAAGGTGTCAAATATATCAACCTACTCCAATTTATGCTTAATTAAGCCCAATTACTACAGTTAGTCATTTGACTCCAAATTACTTCATATTAAGCATAATATGACACATTAATCACAATTGCCACATTTACTTAATCCTAATCAATTCTCATTATTTAAAATTTATTAATAAACATTACATAAGCCATACAACCCATTAAATGCATCAAATTCATGGCATTACCCAATTATGAGCATTTAATACATAATATACACATTATGGAAATTTAATGTTTATCAATGTAAATGCACATTCTATTTTGATTAAATATACTGAGGTGGTCGAAGAGGAACCCTGAGGCTCATTTACACCTTCGATTTGCCCTTATCATAGTTCAATTCAAAAACCCCTAACATAAATCGAAAAATCTTTGAAAATTTATAATAAATCAACCAGTGCACGAAAATAAATCTAAAATCATAGAACCTCTCTTAGGCACCACTAAAAAGTCAGAAAACCTTACTTAAACTAAAGTGTGTCACTATTCATAGGATTGAAAAATCGAGAATATCAAGCAATATCCTTCGGCTATTCCACTTCTTAGAGGTGTTTAAAGGTGTAGAGGTTACATAAAATCATTTAAGTTGAGAAGGCAAGGCTTTAAAAGGGGAGGAAGAAAGCAAAAATGGTAGAGGAGGGACACTTAAAGCTATTGGCTTTATGGAGAAGGAGAGAGGAAGATGATGCTAAGAAATGTTGACTTTTTATGTAATTTGATCTCTTTTTATAGTTTCTAATAATTAATTAGTTTAATTCCATTTTCTCCTCTTTTTTCCAAATTTTCCTTCTCTATCCATAGCCTAAATAATTGCCATATTATTCAATAAATTTACTTTTATTATGCCTCACACTCCTCTAAAAATTAAAGCTCAAAATACAAGAAAAATCGATTAAATACATATTTTTAATGTTACTCGATTTTTGAAAAATTACTTTTCGATATCTAAAAATTCCAATTCTAGTGCCATTAGACTCATTATAATTCTTAAGTATCAGGTCATATAAGTTTTGTAAATTTTTGAGCAACTTCAAAAATAATTTACGGTTCAGTTTTGCCTTGGTCACTATTCCCAAAACACTGCCATAAAAACTTTCTTAGCATTTTTAACCACTCAAATGACTTCCGATTGATCTCAAACTTTTCCCAAAATTATTTTATGAGTAATACTTTCACCTAGTGACTTCAGTGCATCTCGAGTCTTGAAAATACTATTCATCTTGAGAAAGTACTATTCATAATTATTGGGATTTTCAGGGCATTGTAAGGTTTCTCCTATGCATTACAAGAACAAATGTTCAAAGTACAATATCTAACACAATCATGGCTTCATTTATATATATATATATATAGCGTTGAGTTTACACAAGTCCATACTAAGGCCTAATTGAATAAAGTATGGTGAAAGGATGAATTGCATGG
>CANXYI010150753.1:0-11755 GCA_948208565.1 Hura crepitans
ACTAAGCAAAAGCTTAGCACATTGCTTGTTTGCGATGCATAGGTAACAAGGCAGCATATTAGAGCTAAAGCTTCTGAAAGTAGGAAACACGAAGATAACCCCTGCGTGGGTATTTTTGTATTTATTTTGTAATAGTAATGATGATGTAAATGTAATGTCTAAGTAGTCGTAGTGCTCTTGTGATCCCGGATGGATTAGGTCTAATTTGCATTTTGCAGCGGGGTTTTGTATTAAATATTAGAACTGTGGATTTTAATTCTGTTTTCTCACTTGTTGTATGATGATTGATGAATTGCATATGAGATTGTTGATTGTGAGAGCCTAAGGCTTATTGTGGTATTGTTGTGATTTAGAGGGTTAGGAGGACCCATGTGGTTTGGAGATGTGTGTTGTGATGTATAGAAGTGTTTTTAAGTAGGTAAAAACTTAGAAAAGTGTCCCGGTACAGCCGTTATGCTACCGGATTTCCAACACGACAACCCTAATATTTACCTCAGTTTGCATGCCAAAAAGGTTTTCAATGTTTTAGTGCATTTCCAAGTCAAGAAATGTTTTCTTATATAAAAGTTTTTAATTTTAAGAGATTTTAGATAACGAAACTAGATATCATTTTGTGTGCGTGCGTCCTCCGTTCGGGTCCAGTGTACGAATCAGGTGGAGGGTGCGATAGGATCACTTATTTATATTAAACACATTGATGGCCACAATTTCGCCATTTAATGATCCAACAATTAGTTTTTTCATAGTTTTCTTTTAATCTTTAAAAATTTTTTCTTAAACTTTATGATCACCAAAATTACTTAGAACCGAAAATTATAGAATTTCACAATTAAAGGACTCCTCGAAGTTCTTGCCAAAAAGACAAAGGAAACTTGTTTAACTTTTCAATCGCGTAAACAAGAAATTCTATAAAAGTACTTATTGATGTTAGAAAATTATGATTCCTTCACCATTAGACTAGTTAGAAGTTTTTACCTTTAGCATATGCTATTTTTAGGTCAATTCGGGCACATCCCAACCTTTTTATATCACAGTTCAAACTAATATCACATTCCACTAGATATCAACGTAAAAGAATTTTTTAGTTCAGTGACTACTTTTAATTCTTTTGTTTTAGGCCTTATTTTACCTTTTGAAGTTTCATGACTAGTACTCCTCTCTTGTTCACTTTAATGGGACCCACTATTTGAAAACCCAAATTATAACTCGAGAAGTACTATTCATAAAGCCAGATTTTACGGGCGTTACAGCCTACCTACTGTCCTGCATAAGGTTGGCCAACTTTTATAGGTATAAGATCAAATGCATAGTCGAACTAGATCATATTCCTTAACTAACTTGGATTCTAATTCAATAGTTGTCTTGGGCTTGGCCTTCTCAACAAATTTAACCCTTTATATTGCAATGGGGCTTCTTATACAAGAGGTTTGGCATGTCATTCAGTGAACTGGAGCCTGACCATGTCACCTGCCCTTAAAAAAGCATTATTAGCTAAGTAATCCCTTGGTTCATTTGATACAATGATTGGTCCACCCTTTGAAAAGTTAATTTAGCTTGTTCGTTAATCAATCTGAGCACCATCTGCATACATTGAAACATCCTATCAAAGATCATATAATTTTTCATAGTGACACGAATAGGCAATAGCTTCATAATTAGTAGGGTTTAACACAAGGGATTTAGGTTTACTCAGGCATTAGTCATAGTCTTCATTGACTCGCCCTTGATCATTAAAAGAAAGCATTGGGCTAGAACCAAAGGCTGCTTGATCAGCCCTAGGTTTGTTAATTGTCTTATGTTCATTAATCTTGGAAGTATTGGCCATTTGTAATCACTCTTGGTATCAAGTACTATAGCTTATATAGAGTAGTTCCATAATGGTGTTGCCAAAAAGATGTTTCATCCTAACTAGATGAATATCCAATTATAATAAACAAGTGGGTTCATTGGTTTGACCACGCGATTGAAGAGATTGATAAACCTAATCATTGTCCATAAAGAAGCCTTGGGGCTTAGGTGAATTTAGACTGGGAATTTAGAAAGACTTTAACTAAATCTACTAAGAATGCAATTGTTAAAAGAAGAAAATAAGAAAAAAAAAAAAGGACACCGGTCTACAATTAATGATGAATGTATCCCTTTTTTAGCTTGCATTTAGTCCTTTTATGGGTAAAGGGTGCAATGGACACTTTTTTGTTAGCATACATGGCACCTTGGTAATGCCACATATGTCCCTTGATCCTTTGAAATTACGTGATATTCCTAGATAATTTTTTTACCCCAATTGCTAGCTATCACCACATTGGGCATAATAGATAAGAGTGAGTATTTGGCCAATTTCGTCCGAAAATTGACCAAACCAAATAGACTACACTCCCTCTAGAAAATAATTAAACCAACCAAACTATGTGTAGAAAATCGTACTGAACTATTCGAACTTCAACTAAATAAATTGAACTTTTTATATATTTTATTTTTTATATATATAAAAATATCTAAATGATGCCGTTTTAAACACTCAAAACAACATCATTTTGAACATTCAAGTAGTTCGATTTATTTTATTTTTACGATTCAAGAACCGAATCGAACTGAATAAATCAAAATTTATTAAAATCAAACTAGATAAATCAAAGGTGAAGAAATTAAACCAAATATACCGAAAAAGCTATCAGTTTGGTTTAGTTTTGATCGCCCCTATTAATAGGTAAGCCAATGGATCTACTTAAATAGAAATAGATCCAAAAATAGTTTTACGACATTTTGAACTATAATGCTCTTAATATTTTAGAGTAGTGATGCCATTAAGCAAGACATCTTTTTTCTTTAAAAGTCAACTTAATCGCCTTGCTAATTGGGTTGCTAAAACCCTTTCATCTGCAAGCTTAGTTGGGCTTGGGTTATAAACCCTCCAAATGAGCTAACTTCTTACATTTTGATGCTTATTAATGCATGTGAAGTTATTCTCGTTAAAAGAATGAAAGAATCACATTTATATGAATTCGATGGATTTTTATATTAGAAAATGAAAATTAAAGCAAATTGATACGAAGACTTTTAAAATGAAATATACATTAAGGTACTATTTTACCCACATGTCCTTGGACAATTTCACAGGAGCCTATAATGGAAGATAATAAAATACAAGTATACAATTTATAGGAGAAAAATGATCCACTCCGTATCGAAACAAAATTGAGAAGTTATTTTTTTTCGCTTGTAACGTAATTTCCCTAATTTATGTTATTTGTCAAGAAAAAAAAAAGGGCAATAATTGCATAATGTCGAACAGAACCTTCTGGTACACGCACAAAATCTGATTTTCACGTCTGTGTCAAAAATAACAATATTGTTTTCCTTTTCAACGAAGTCCTAAAATAACAAGAATAGGAGACTGGGCGCAAAAAAGATACAAATTGTTACGTCAACAGGTGCCATTTGCAGGTATTCTTCATTTCCCTTTCCTTTGCCTGTTCCACTCCTCCCTGCTGAGGGGATGAGCTCCATTCGCGGCCATAGGGGGAGTCCACCGGAGAAACAATATTGACACATAAATTACTACCAACACCAAAATAGCTCAGCCAGCCCGGGAAGGTCCTGCATTTACTGGTTTTTGGAGGACTCTTACAACTGGTATTCCATCACCATCACCATTTCCAATCCTCCAAGAGCGATCCTTTTTTCTCTGAGACTTCTTGTGATGTTTATGCGATGCACCCGGCTTCTTGAAAATAGCCTTCTTGCGAATTAGCCCATTAGCCATATCAAAAGAACTTAGATCATCAAGTACATGCTCAAGCACGGGTGCATTGTCACCTTCGACATGTGGCTGGTTTTCGACGTCCGACGAATCTGACTCGTGCATGTCAGACAAGCTGGGTGTCCCATCATTTTTAGCATTTGGTTCTTCACTGGACATTCCAGGTGGCATCTCATAGTGGGGTAGTTTGCCATCTATGTAATCCTTTAAAATTTGACGGGCAGCTCTAGTTTCATCCGGCAGCCCACTCGATGCAACATACCCACGAAATGCACAATATGCTCCCAGAAATTCCGATGCCAAAGGAGACCGAGATTGAGGCTCATATGGCCTGGGTTTTGGCAATTTTATTTTGTATACGTATTCAATTATATGCCTTGGAACTCGATTAGCCACAACCTGTACAGCCTTCCGGTGCTCAGTCATTCGATCAATTGGTAAGACCCCCGAAGCAATCATCTCATATCTTGAGCTTGAGAAGGATGGGAACACTAGACCAGGACAGTCACATAAGGTCAGCTCCTCAGAAATCTTTAGTGTCTGGAAATGCTTCGTCTTTCCAGGTGTTGAGGTGACTCCAGCTCGCTTCTGGCCTACCAAAGCATTAATTGAGGAACTTTTTCCCACATTAGGATACCCAACGAATCCCACCACCACATTCTTAGGGGCCTTATTTCCAGTGATATTTATCCCTTGAGCCTGACCATTAGATGGGCTAGATTCCCTCATCTTGACTGTTTCTTCTGCCTGCGACTGTAATCGAGACAAAAGTTCATCCCTGCCATATATTTTTATATCAGGGTCATCAATATTTTCACAGGAAGCTTGTTCTTTCCATAATTCTTTAAGCTTTTTCCCCTCAAGAGCTGTAGTAGCAGCCTTAGCAGACCAGAATATAAATAGGATGTCATGATTGCGAAAATACTCCGCCCATTTGTGCCTGTGGAAAAGACAATGAACCAAGGTGTCAAGTGGCGAATGAACTACCATTAGCATGAACTTGCTAAGGGATTTAGTCACCTGACTGAAAAGGGTAAAAGATCTGCTTTGTTTACCAGCAGCAGCGTCTTTTTATGCTCATTGATCTCCTGTGCATATACCTACACTAAAAGAAAATCATGTCCCATTGTGCAATCTAAATTCATATGCTAGTTGTGGGTTGGGTTGTGGTGTTGGTTGAAGGGTGCCAATAGGTGGGCAATGGAATCCAATAGGTTCTTCCACACTCCTTGAAGTGAGAAAACTATCATAGTTAGGAACATTTTGAGAGAATTATAGTAATTGATCATCTGTAACCTATCAGAAGGGACATTTTATAAACAAGCTTTCATTCCTAAACAAACCTGTTACGCTTCTTTATGATCAGTCAATTAATTATCATTGGAAAGGGGGCCCAAGTAACAGATTATCAAAGTTGTGATACTCCATTAAATGAAGTATCAACACCAATACTTCAAGTGCTATATATATATATAAAAAAAAAAAAAAAAGACAATTTGAAGAACAATATCCCCTTGTTGGAAAGCTATAACTAACATTATGACAACAAACGCACTATTACTAAATGATATTCCAAAGTATGATCTGCATATTTAATCTTTTGACAAGAAATCCAACAGGTTCCCAGAAATTAAATTACTTTGAGAAAGGTACATTTTGATCACATTAAAATACTTTATAGTACAGAACGCATCAATTGAAACAAGTTGTAGAATATATTACCTCCAGATCAGGACAGCGGTAGAACAGGGGGTCTCGAGCATCAACTACCATTACAAGCTAATTGGGAAACATCAAAATAAAATTTTCATGAGAAAGATTGCCCAGCTTAAGAGAGAGACTTAAGACAACAAATATTCAAAGATGGAAGAGAAGTAGTAGCATATAAATGATGAGCACAAATGCTATATTGGAAAGATGAGCCTATAGTAAGCTATGATTCTCTAGCCTTAAAACGAGAAATGGATCAAAAACCTGCAACCTATTATACATGTAAAAAGAGGCAAATATGCGTACATCTTCTATGTGAATTTCAAAGGAAGCCTCATCTAGACATTTTTCAGCACAACAACAATGCATCAACAGATAATGCTTCTAGACTTTAACATCAACGTTCAACACAGACACAAGCAATGAACACCCATAAAAATTATAGTAAGTGCAGATAAACAGGCCAAAGGAGCTAACTATTTTCAGGCAAAAAAAGTATATATCTAGAATAACATCAGTGGCTTATAGATTAAGAATGTGCTAAGTCACAACAATGATTCTCTTAAATTAATAATTTGACTAATTCCAATATAATCAAATATCTGAAGTATTTGCATTTGTTAGACTTTCTTAATATGAATGAAGCTTTAGGCTTTATTACTATATTGACCTAAATAATCAAAATCTTTGCATGTGAAGTTTATTTAATCCTTAAAATTCTATGACCTGTGCTTCAACCTCATTTTTTTTAATTGTATCATTCAGGTTAATTGTGATTCAGTGCATGTTAAAGCATTAATTTTGCATACCAACAAACTGACTAGAATTTAATTAGCACGTATTAAACTTAACATGTCTCTAGCTAACAATTAAGTTGGTACTGAAAGTAGCGGCAGAAATCCAAAATCCACGAAAAGATTTGGATTGTTTTGGTACAATGCCGCTATTTTGTGTTGCATACAAGATAATGGATAGTATTGTAAAAGGTGACCAAGTTAGTTAGAAAATGAATTCTGTTATACCAGCTATTTAGCTGGCAGAATTCGTTGATAATCCTCAGATAGTTCATGTTTCCTTGGCTACTGGTATAGCTCAGCAGATATTCAACCTATATATAGGCATAGTCCTTGTATTAAATGATCATAGAAGAAAATAATCAATCAGTTTTCTCTATAATTCTTCTCTTTCCTTTCTTTCTCTTCTTCTCCCTCTTCTTCTTCTATTCTATCTGCTCTATTTCTCTCTCCTACTCTAATTCTTTTCTCATCTAATTTCTGTCTGAACATCTACTGATAGCATACATTAAGATTTATTCTTAACATTTTGTTTATATATTTATCCCAAAATTTAACTCTATGTTGGATGAAGAAACCAAAAAATGGCAAGAGTTTATACATTATGCATGAATAATAAGTTAGCATGAGAAATAATTGTGGAAGAACACACATCTTCTCTGTTCAGTTATCAAGTGCCTAAAAAGGAAAAGCCCTTAGCAGATATTTAACAATGAGAGTTGTTGGCTTTGTAGATGCTTTTCTTTTTCTATAAAAGAAGCCTGATCATTTTCCTATAAGAACCACACAACTTACTTGTTGTAAATACTGCGGCTGCATATGGAAAATAGACCATAAAAAATTATGAGACTTTTATTTGATTACATGATCAAAAGATTTATTTTATTAGCAACTCTTTTAGTTAAGACAGGATTCCTTTCCTAATTAGAAAAGAATTCATAATTACCTAACTAGAAAAGCATTCTTATTTTACTAGGCTGGTAACCTCTATTTAAATATGCAGAATTTAAAAATAAAATGAGTCAAATTTCTAGTAGAGAAACAATTGCCTATCTCTAACAAGTTCCAAAGTTTTTGCTCCCTTTAACAAGCTTAAAGGTACAAACTCCCTTCGATGAACTTCATAAATCGCACAATGTTCCAATCCATAATACAGGAAAATAACATAACTTTAATTGCATTTCACGTCCTGTGATTACAAAAAAGAATACATTTGGACCATAAAAGTGATAATGTTAGAAAGGGCATCACTCCTTGCTATGTACAAGACAACCCTCTAGGAAATTATATTGACTCCTTTCCATTTATTCAAAACTAGTACTAGCGCTAGTAGTATGGAAGTAGTTATTGTCCTCCTATGCTAATGATAAAACACTAAAGTTAATGAAAAGTGTTTCAAGCCAAATGAGATTACAGACTACCAATAAGGATTATTCTCTTATTAATGCAAAGTAAATTGTTCTCTCCAAATAAAGATTTGATCTTAAATGCCAAATCTGGTTTTTTGTGTTTAAACAAGGTTGATTAAAAAAAAAAAAAGATAAACATGATATCCTGAAGGCGGTTGAGTTGATGATATCCTGAAGGCGGTTGAGTTGAAAGCCAAAAGCATGTGTTCTACCATTTCAAAAACTATCTAAGAAAGACTTAAAGAGGGCAGATTTTTTCTTCATCGTATGGATTTTGAAACCCAAGTATTGTCAAATAGTATATGAGAGAGACATGTAAAAGAAAAAGATCATTTGCTGTATAATGTGACTAATAGATTACCAGATCACTGCGCTCAACCACTCGCCAAAGCTGTCTCCAAATATCTAGGTTTTTCTCAAATGGAGTAAGAACAAGCTTCTCGTTCTCCTCAAGACTGAAGCAATTCCAGTAGAACAATACATTAGAACATCTAAAAACCCATGATACAAATAGTGATTCAAGAGACCAGGAAAAAAACACCAGAATGTAAAATGTCCATGTGCTTTTCCTTTTCATATTAACACATGATGCCAATTCTAAATTAAAACTCAGAGATAGCCACAACACAAAATCCAAAGCCAACTAAGATGCAACATATTCTTCTCAGGACAATACTTGCCCAGACCCATTCCATGAGTCTTTTATTGGACCAAGACAATAATGGAACGCCATGCGAGAATTGTGTTACAATAGCTTCTTTTCGTGGCATTCTATCATTGGCTTGGTTTATGAAAAGACTCATGGACCATGTCCATTCTTCAAATAAAAGTACTTAGGTAGGATTCTAAAACAGAGTTGTGTTACAAAGCCAAAAGTAAAAGAAAGAGTTTATTCTTTGGACATAACCTTGCAAGGCCTCGACGCCAGATTAAAAAAGAGCCTCTTTCGTTAGCATCGAGCTCCTCCACAGTCATTCCAGTGTTCCATGGAGGCCTATAGGAGATGAAGCAACGAAACAAGTTTACAAAACAATTGTAACTATCGTTATTGATAAAATTATCAGATTAAAATCACAGGAAAAAAAAAATAAAAAGAAATACCTGCGAGGAACTCGAAGACTACTAGCATGTAATGTCTCTTCTTTCTTCTGCTGCTCTCTCAATTGATAACCTGTCATATCACTGGTCCTGGAGCTCGAATCCCTGCACAAACACCCAAATAATGATGAATTAGCACAAAAATAAGTAAAATGAATAATAGAAATTATTTGAATTAATAACATTAAGAAGCGAACAGGCTAATGGGTAGGTCCGGCGCAGGATGGTGGAGGGAGAAGAGACGGTCGGCCTCCTCGGCTTGCTCGAGAATGGCGTCGATATCGCTGACTTCAGTGACGGATTCGAGAACCTTCTTGTGAAGAGAGTTGTAAAAACGACCTTTCTCTTTGGATTGCTGGATCATCTGATTATGGTGCTTCACCAATGCTCTACCTAGACCCGTCTTCTCGTTCTTCCCCATCTCCTTTCTCTTTCTTTTGTTCAAAAATCTCTCTCTACTGTTTTCTTCCTTTTATTTGGTTTCGCACAAATTCTCCGACTGGCGGTGGCCGACAAGGAGGGATTCAATTAGAATTTAGAAACGTTTTAGCCTCGGCTTGTTTCGGGAACAACCATGGAGAAAAAGAAAAGAAAGTATATTCTATTTAAAAAAAAAAAGGTCAATTGAATTTCTCAATTTTTACTCTTCATTAATGTCCAAAAAGATTTCTCTCTTCTTTTGAAGAGAAAGGGGGAAACAAAAATTTAATGAGCGTAACATTTAGGGTTACACAAAACAATTTTCTATTTTTTTTAAAATTAGAGTATTTATTTTTTATAAAAAATTCGAAAAACGTATTTTGTTATTTAAGAGGGAAAATAGTTTTCTATTATAAAAATTAGAGAATATATTTATTTTATAAAAAAAAGTAAAGGTATTTTTGATGAAAATTAGAGATGAGTATTCGATTGGTTTTATCTAAAAATCGATCAAACCAATTAAACTAAGTATAGAAGCCGAATCGACTAAATTTTTTAAGAAACCAAACAAAAAAATTGTAACACCTGTGAAACCCTAATCCTATGAACAGTGTAACTCGCTGGGCAAATAGTGCTTTTTGAGCAATTGGGTCACACAGAGGAAACTGAAGGGGAGTATAGGTCATAAAATTTTGACGGGGGCATGAAAATAATGAAAATGAAACAATTAAAACTTTTAGCAGAACTAATAAATCATTTTATGCTATGATATGATAAATAGTGACTTTAGTTGGCACTGTACCGAAAGAGGCCCGCGATGTGCTCGGATGGACCTGAAAATAGCACACCTTAAATGTCAAAAATTCCAAATAATCCAATGGTGAAGCAATTATAATTTTTCAAGGTTGTTTGATATTTATTCAGAATTTCTTAATTATGTAAGTGAATACTTCACCTAGTTTCCCTTGGAATTTGGCCCCGAGATTTTAGGGACCCCTTAATTATGAGTTTCGAGAATTTTTGGCACAAAAAACATAAATTTTGAAAGTCTTGAACATTTTATTTGCATTTTTTTAAGATAAAAAGCATAAATAGGATTAATTAGAATTTTCCTATCGCAACATGACACAATCGTGGCCATCTATCTTCATGACATAAAAGGCTAATGGTGGGTGCATGTGTAGGCTAGCAAAAAGAGTCTTCCTCCTCCCCTTGTCTCCCATTGCCATACCCCTCCCCTTCCCATTTTTCGACCTTTATTCCCCAAAACTAAGTGGTTTCTTCAAGCTGAAACCCCTATCTTAACCTTCACAGTCTCCTAAACATGATTCTACAAAGAAAAACTCATAGGATTGCCTGTTTGAGGAGATTTTAAAGCTTGGGGAATCGTGACATTTTAGTGAGTAAGTGGTTTTTCTTAGGGTTTCTTATTTTTATTAGATAGTGTAACGCCCGTGTTTTGAGGCTCCAAGTGTGCTCGAGGCGCTGAGTCACTTGCACGTAAATCGAGATAGTGACAGTGGTCACAAAACTTTAAGGGGCTTTAATCTAATGAAAAGAGCAAAATTTAAAAATTTAGCAAAACCAACAATTCATTTACGGACTGTGAGCTACCTCTCAGTGCAATAAAAATTTTACGGGCTGGGATTGACTTGGGATGTGTCCGAACAGATCTAAAAATAGTGGACCCTGAAGCTCAAAAATTTCATTGAGTCCACTGGTGAAAGAATTTTTAGATTTCGAGATCGTTTGCAAATTCTCGTAATTTTCGAGGTTGGCATGCAAATTGAGGCAGTCTGAAAACTGCCTTATCGATGGAATTTGGCCACGAAAATTTACAAGTAAGTAGAAGGAATTAAAATATGAATTTAAAAATAAATGGTGTAATTTTTCGAGGTCAGTGTGAATTTTGGTGAATTTTCGAAGTTGCCAAAAAATTAAGATGTGTTAGGGTGGTCTGGGTGGCTGTGGACCCCACCTGTACACTTGCCAGCTAGCCTAGGGCCATGCCAAGTGTTAAAGAAGTTTGACAAGTGGATAATTCCACTTAAAATAAAGAAAAACACCTCTTTCCCTTTGCTGTCCAAGAATGACACCACAACCAGCCTTAAAGGCCATTTTCAGCAATTCCTTTAGCCATTTCTAGAAACTCTGGGTTTCTAAATTCAAGTTAAGATGTTAGTGAGATGAGGAAAAAAGAATCATGGCAAAAGGAGCTCTCAACTGTGAATTAAAATTCATAGAAATTTTCTGGATAGAAGCAGTCCAGCAAGGGTACCAAAGGTGAGTTCTTTGCTTTTCCTTTGGTTTTCATGGTGATTTCTTGGATGTAAATGGTTCTTTGAGGTGCCTAACACCTATGGCGATGTGTGTGGCTTTGATTTAAGGTGAAATGAGGCAAGGAAAGGCTTGAAGAGTAAGGGAGAAGCTACCGTGGAAGGGTTGGACAACATGTGCAATTGGAGTTTCAAGTGTGCTCTTTACCAAGTAAGTGAATTCTAATGTTTCTTCATGCCATGTGATTTCTATGGGATTGGAATAAGGCTGTACTGAGGTTAAATTGG
>CANXYI010150820.1:0-12978 GCA_948208565.1 Hura crepitans
CCCAAAAATTTGAAATGACTTTTACTTCATTCATAGCCTAATTAAACATATCACTGAAAATCTCGAACCTTGGCACAACCTGTCTTTTGATGATAGCCAGCTCAGATTCTCCGTAGTAATTGACATTACCTTCAGCCCGAATAAAACTTTCTTCTATTGGAGGGATAAGGTTTCTCGTCTTCCTTGGTTCTGACATCTCTGCAACATATCCTAACCCCTTTTAATCTTTCTATCCTTGAGGTTGAATGGCTGAGATTGAACCTTCTAAAGCATATCCTAATCTAGCTCCGGGTAGATAGTTCATCTTGTTCAACATATTCGCCACCTTAGGATTATCCCCTTCCTTTAAAAAGATCCTAGCAATTTGGAAACCATTAAAAGGTTGGTTGGCTATTTCGAGCATCAAAACTTGATTCTCCCTTATAGCCCTTATTGTTACTATCTCATTATCATGGGGAATTTTTATCATCTGATGTAATGTCGACAGAACTCCTTCTAGCTTATAGAACCATGGCCTTCCTAAAAGCAGAGAGAAATTTATGGGAATATCGAGCATTACAAACTCCACATCATCTATAATCACCCCTATTTTGTCTTTGACCTTAAAAGTCCCATACATCTATCTCTTTGTGTTGTCATAGGCCATGATGGTAAGTTTAAGACTAAGAGACCATTGAATCTTCAATCCCATATGTAGTTACAGCTTTGAGTAGGCACACATTGATCAATAACCCATTATCAACCATCACACATGCTATGAGATTGCCATTGACTTCTGCTTTGATATATAAAGGATGGTTGTGGTGACGTCCTTTAGGTCTTAAATTTATATTAGAGAAGTTAACCATTATTTTCTCCTCTCCTCTTACCATTGCCACTAGCTCATATAGTGATATGGTTGTTGAAATTGTTGCAGCACATAAAGCTTTAACAACTTTCTATCGATGAGAGGAGGATTGGAGCAACAGATCCCAAATCAAAATCTATGCAAGAGTCTACTTTAGTTGTTTCATCATAGCATCCTCTTCTTTTTCCAAAACTGGGGGAATTAGTTCCCTCTTTACTCTAGGTACCACCTAACCACTTTGGGTTACTACTTTGGTTTCTCTTTTTTCACCCAACTTCTATTTTAAATCTAAATTTACTCATAAATCCTTAACATGTTCTTTTGACTCACTTTCACTGTCTATAGCCTATATATCTATCATGTATACTGAACCCTGACTCACTTCTACCATTCTTTTCATCACCAAGTAATCATTCTTGTATAAGTCTCGAAGCATATACCATTCCAACAAATCTAAATTTACCATATTGACTGGTAGAGGAACCCTTGAATAAGCATTGTGACCTTTCTATCTCTACTCTAGATCAGGAATTTGTCTTGAATAGATTAAGTCTTGAATCTTATCACTTAGAGTACAGCAGTTATTTATGTCATGGACTATATGCTGATGGTATTGACATTCCAAGTCTGGCCTATGATAGGGCTAGCCTTCATTTTTAAAAGGTCTAGAAGGAAGAGGTTAATGCTTTCCTTCTTCTTGAAATCGCTTTAGACACTAAGATAATGGCTTGCCCAAGTTCAGTTAATGCCTTACTACATCAGATACTTCAGCAGTCTAACTAAAATTAGTTCTATTGAAACCTATTCCACTCACATTCCTAGTACCTTGATTTCTTTGATTGTCGAACCCTCTCGAGCTCTTTTTTTGCTCATTATACTCCTTTTTGAGGTCTATAGCTATATCTTTCAATAATTCCCAATCTTTTAGCCCTATAGCTCTTAAGCCATCTTTTAAGTAAGGGTTAGCATTCTTGATAAACATGTGGATTTAGTCTAACATTTTCGGCTTCCTCCTTATCTCTAAAACTCTAGACCTCTATCTTGACAAGTACTCTACATAGGTCTCATTGGATTTTTGGCTAAGCAACTTGAGGTCTTTCATGGTAACCTCCATGTGAGTGCTACAATCATATTGGTTAATAAACATTTATGTGATCTTGCTCCAATCCTCCTTCACTTTCTTTTCTAACCCATTATACTAATCAATTACTCTCCCTTGCAATGTTAGGCTAAAATAAGCCACCTTCTATTTTGTACTAAGCTCAGTGCCTCTCATAACTGTGGCATATTGCTTAATATGGGCTCTTGGATCAGTGGTCCAATTAAATTTAGGTAATTTAGGCATCTTGAATTTGGAAGGCAAGATATCTGCAGATTCTAGGGTAAGCTCCTCAATGTCTATTCCTTCACCCATAGAATGAGTTTGGCCATTGCTTCCACTTTCTCCTCCAACTTCTTCATTGTAGCATCCTCAAACTTCTAAGGTGTAATCAAATCTTCACAAAAGTCATACTCTAGATTGAAGTATTCAGCCTTTTTATCTTTTCCCTTAACTTTTATAGCTTGTTTCCCGTGCCGATGCCTTTAAAGGTAGTAGTAGTCTTTTTAGCAGTTGTGGTTGCTATATTTTTAGCATGTGGTAGTTTACTGGTAGTAGGAATGACCTCAATAATTGCCTTTGAAATTATATCCATCATCCTTTTCTTAAACTCCTTAAATTTCTAGTCCATTCTAGCTTCAAAATTTGGAGTAGAGGAACTACTTTCATCTTGCCCTACCATGTCTATTGGATCTTGAGTGGTAGAGGTAAATTCTTATCTAGTTATCCTTCCATCTATCCCTCATACCTTAGTGGCTTGAGGATCTATGATGGCTATAAGATAAAGGGTTAGAGATGATAGAATGAGAATGCACGTGAATACATGAAATGCTGACGTATGCTGATGTGTACAACAATAATCACAAATAAGAGTCTTCCATCCTTATCACTTCCCACACACAAGGTCTCATGCTCTTTCCTAGGAGGGCTTACCTATGGTACATCGAGGGCCTTGACAAGTTTGAATAATGAATGACAAGTAGCTGAGCATTATTTCTTGCACACAAAAGAGTGTATGCAAGATATTTGGCCCAATACATTGTATATGTTCAATCAAGTCAAAATGTGAGGTCTAGCCCATTTTAGTTAGAAAAAGGCCCAATGGGTTCGATAGCATTTCGAGATGATTAAATCATATTTCTCGTATATTGGCCCACATAGCACACAATGCATCAGTAACTGGGGTACTTAGGGGAAGTTGCTATTAGTCATTACATAGGCTTATGGTTTGGTCACACTAGTTATGGTCATCCAAGCATGGTCCCTCCATAATGGGTCTATCTCATCATGAGCATATGATTGATTAGTTCACCATTTCATATACCTTATAGGTACGAGGCTTGGATTTGATGCCAGCTCTAACAATCTTCCAATTTGAGTGAAATTGGGTTCATGCTTTGAAATAACATCAAGGTATAAAAGAGACAGCTAACTTATTTTAAGGCTGTAGCATGTGATGCAATTTTTGAAAAAGAATAATAGTAACATTTCAAAATTTAATTTCTATATTAATTTGAGGCACTTTCAGAGTATAGTCTCATGGTGTCTCAAGTGGAGTTGCCACTGTTCGCATCCCTTTAGTTTTCCTTGGGCTGATCAAATAGAAGTAGCTAAAGACTTAACCTAAACCTCACTCCTTGACTCTCAAAAGATAAGAAGGAAGCTAGAGGAATCTAGAGCCGCTCCTATTTGATTAGCCTAGGAGAAGCAAGTTGGGCACCACAAGGTAGGAGTCGCCACCTAACCGGAGTCGAGAAATACCTTATAGGGCTAAAACCAGAGTGGTTCGGAACCTTACTCTTATTTATACCCCAAATTAATATTGAAATTAGGTTTAAATTTATAATGTTATTCTTTTTCTCAAGTGACATTTTACAATTAAAATAAATCATGTATTCATGTATGATGAATTACAAAATATATTTACAGGAAAATAAATAGGCACTTGGAATTAAAATATCATACATGAAATTGGGCAGTTGATTGTTTTGAGAACTTTGCTTCTCATATGATAATTTTAGAAAATGGATTTTATTGTAGTGACTTTTATTTGGAAGATTGGTTTGAGAACTTTAGTTCTTGTATGTCAATTTGAGAAAAATTGGATGTTATCATTTTAACTTTTATTAAGAAAAAAATTAAAATTTATTTTATTAGCAAAGCATTTATTTATTGGGTATAAAATGATTTTGATTATTATTTCTTTTTATTATGCAAAATCACTTTTTCTACCTAATGCAGCGTTCATGGAATATTTGGGATTGAGATTGAGAATATCATACATAAAGTTGGTGATGGATTTAATTTGGGACCTTTTGTTCCCACATGTCAATTTTAGGAAATAATTTTATTGTTGTGACTTTTATTAAGAAAAATGAAACCCATTTTATTAGTAAAACACCAATTAATTAAATAAAAACATTTCGATTATTTTTCCCAATGTGCAAAAAGTCATTTTCTAATTATTACAACATTCATGCAATATACAAGGAAATAATTCGATAATAAAATATATCACATGGCAATTACCTAAAATACATCTTAACTGAATAAATAATAAAAATAGAATTACATTTTGGAACACCTAAAATACAATCTAACTAAAAATAGGCAATAATAAAGGAAGTCAATAGAAAAACCAATAGAAGCCAAAATAAAATAGACAGTAGAAAATAATGGGTCGCTAAAAGATTACTTCACTAGAATTTAATAGGGTGGTCAAAAAAATCACAGTCAAATCCCAAATAATCAAACAACTCACATCACAAGAACAAAAATAAAATATTATTACGTGAACCAAAAATAGACAGACAGACATAAATAAAATAAAAATGAATAGTCACAAATATAGAGAATATTGCACAAATAAATTATCACATCTAACTATTATATGGATAAAGCAAAAAGAAAAATGAAGGCAGTAAAGAAGATAGAAATAATATATTTGTATGCAAAGCAAAAATAGATGGGCAGATAGAAATAAAATGAAAATGAGAAGTCCCATAAATGTAAAAAATAATGCACAAATAAATTATCACATTTAACTAGTAGATGGATAAAATAGAAAAAAAATGAAAATAGTAGAAAAAGAGATTAGTTGACACACTGAGTATATTTGCCTTCAGAAAAGATCTTCACCGGATAGAAAAATCGTGCTTGAATCTTTAAAAAAATCCAAAAAATGGTGTTGAAAGAGTGTATTTTTGCCTTTTTAATGTATTTTCTCTCTCTAAAAATTTTCTCTCTCCTCAAAATAACTAACCACCTTAAGGGAAAACCCATTTGGTTTTTATACATGCTTCCCAAGGCTAAAAACAGTCGTTTTCTGCTAAAAATGACCGTTTTGGCAAAAATGGTCAAAACATCCGTTTTGGCAATCAAAATGGTCGTTATAGCCTGAGAACGGCCATTTCCTCTTAGAAATAGCTTGTTTTAGCAAAAATAGTCTGGTTGTTTTGACCCGAGAATGGTCATTCCCCTCGCAAAAATAGCCTATTTTGCCAAAAATGGCCGTTTTATCTAGGAAAATAGTCGTTTTAACTTTTTTATTTATGAAAAATTTTGAGATCTTTGATTTCGACGTAAAAAAAAACCTCTTTTATTAGGATTTTTGTCCTTTTCATCATCATTAGGCAAACTAAACATAAGAGCCCTAGAGACCTAGTGTCTACACAAAGGAATATGTAGAACCGGGATCAATTAAAGCTAAAACTAGAACATCACATAAATAAAATGTACCAGTAACAACATTTGGTGTTATAGCCTCTTCCCTTGCTCTCACAGCATATTGCCTTGTTAGAGCATAAGCTTCTGATTTGGTACCCTGACTTGTATTAGGCTACTCATCCCTATTCTGCCTCTGTCCTCTATTCTGTGGTGTAACATTTAGAGTCTGAGTCTAATGACACCCTATTGGTCTCTGAGGACAATCCTTCATAAAATGATCTTAAGAACCACATTGAAAACATGCACCCCATTGATCTACTCTACACTATCCCTAGTGCCTTCTTTAACAAGTGGCACATGTGGGAGGTGTACCCCTGTTGCCCCCTCTACTCGAGCTACTGCTTACCCATGTAGGCAAACAAGGTTTAACATTCGATGCTTGTTTTGACCTCTGAGTTTGTGTCTATCTCAACCCCTAGTATCCTATCTAATACTGAGACCTAGTCTAAGGCTATGTTTGTGACTGGGCCTCTCTCCTCTTCTTCCCATCTACTGATATAGCATTGGATTGCCCCACTACAAATTATCTTTTCTTCTAGAACAAGTCCCTTTTTTCTTGTACCATCTCCTCTATGTCATATGCTATTGACACTAATACAGTAAAGTCTCTCTCTCTAATATGGGATATCTACATCCTCAACTCCATACTTAGTCTTGGCAAAAATCTCTTGCACTTCTCCTCCTTATTAGGAAAAAATTCCTCAGCATATTTTAGGAGTTTGGTGAAGTCCTTCTCATATTCTAACACTATCTTCCTTCCTTGCTTTAAGTCTAGGAATTCTTGTCTCTTTTTATCCCTATAGGAGTCAGGTATATATCTCTTTCTGATCTTCTTTAGGAAAATTTCCCAAGTCAGCTCTATTAGTGTCTTTCTTCTCTTGGTAGTATTCCACCAATTGTTAGCTTCTTTCTACAAGATGTAAGTAGCATATTGCAGATTCTCAGCCTCAGTGCAATTTAACTACTGTAATACTCTAAGGGTTCTATCCAGCCAGTATTCAGCTTTGGCAACATCATCTTCTCTTTTACTTAAAAAATCAATAGCCCCCATCTACCTTAACCTCTCTAAAGGACTCTTCTATGGAAAAACTAAAGGTAAAAGTGGTACTGGTATCGGAAAAAGTAAAGGTGGAATAGCAGTAGTAATGGAAGTTTATCAAAGCAAATTTACTATCTACTGCACTAGGGCTGGTGATGTTTTAGCTTTCTGTGGACCAAGTTCTAGTGGTCTAAATTACTGGGTAGCATCACTAGGTTCAAGTACATATGCATTTCCTGCCCCCTATATTATAATCGGTGAAAAACTAGCCACCTCTTTAGGCCCTCATTCAGGTGCCTGCTTAGCTATATGTTTATTGCAAAAGAACAACTTATTAGCCTCAGATGACATAAAAGTTTAGAGGAATTGGAAACATAATATTAGATATCCATGTACTCTACTAAGGAACATTAACCTAATGCTCTTATACCACCAAATGTGACACCCCCTATTAGATCCCCAAGGAGACTATATAGGTGATGCACATACTTCTAGGTCACTAGCACCCTTTTCCTATTACTTTCATTACTTACATCATTTATCTCACTTTTATTCCAAATTCCCTTTACATATAATTTATAACTTATCATGGCATAGTCATGTAAAAATGCCAATTCAAGTGATTACAGGTTATTCTATAAAACTTAGAAATTTTGGCAGCATAATAGATGTCCGGGTCCTATCCCAAAAATTTTTCAAGCCTGTTTAACACTTCTATAAGCAATTCACAACACTTGGATCCATCTGGTCCCCTATTCTTAGGCTAACATCAACCTAAGCACACATCAAACTCAGGCTTTAAGCTATAATAAAAATATGCATAAATATAAAGCCTTAGGCTCACATCAACATCACAACATATAACTGATCATTCATTTACCAAAAGAGCACATGGAGACACTTTATTTACATCAGCAAGTTACATTTACTTAATTTACATTACATGTTCACAGCTTATATACAAGTTCTACTCAACTCCATCCTAAGCACATAGATATCAAAGATGTACAATAATTACATTAATGTCCTTCACTTATGTCCCTAAATACACTATTGTCATGCTTTTATAAGGTAGGTTCCCACTACTATGTACCTGTGCACCAAAATAGGTACGCTGAGTATACGAGATACTTAATGGTGAACTGAAAGGAGTTTAATCATTGCATTATATTATTAAGATACCCATGTAGTTAAAAGAATAATTTTGTTTCATTATATGACTCAATTATTCACTAGGGTGCCAAATTACTAAAATACCCCTAAGGTATTTATTATATCTAAAAATAGCATTTTTGACTGAAATTAATTATGTGAAATAGATATTATCACTTTTAACATGCATGCTTTACAAAAATCACTTTTATTTGCTTATTTGTGAAAAATGTCCAAAATACCCTTTAACTATACTTCTATTACTTTCTCTGAGGAAGTCATCAATTAAACTTAAACTTCATTCAAATATGAATACTCTGCTTATTACTTAAGTTATTTCACTAGCTTGACTAGGAAGATGACACTTTGAGGCACTAAAACTAAAGGGATAAGAACTGGTGCAGTGGTCCCCATTCTAGACCTATGCCACTGCACCAGCCTATGTGCCATAATAGAAATCAACTGTAGCCTCCCCAGACATAAGTAACTGTGTGACATAATAGAGATTAGCCTGTGGGCCTCCCCAGCCACAATTAATCATCAATAACTATGTGACATAATGGAGATCAACCCGTAGACCTCTCTAACCACCAATAAATGCCATCAAGAACTGGGTTACATAATGGAGATTAGTCCGTAGACCTATCTTGCCACCAAATAACTGACTGTCTGAATACCAGACAATTAGCAATTGTAAAACCCTAAGTGACTTGTCAACTCATCTAGTGGGTGTCTAACTAATGGGCTAAGTAACTCAATTTAAGTTCATTTATTGACCAAAAATATTCTTATAATATTTAAGTTTCAAAAATAGATAGATAAAAATTTTATCTCATATTTTACTTTTTTATTCAGACTGATATACCTACATTTTAGCTCTGCTGGCTAAATTCCCAAAATAGTTTTTAGGTCTGTTGCTGCCAAAATTTAAGGCATCATGTATCATGAATTATCATGGCATTTTCACTTAAAAAGGCAATACTTTCTATCCAGTGATATTTTTGGTTCAGGTAGAGGTCAACTAGACAGTTATAAGTCATTTTGATCACTTTTAAAGGCAGTTTTCTAGGACTGTTTCAAGTCCAAATTAAACTTGGTTTTCATTGTTCTTTTTAGTACTTCACTGGGCACTAAGCTAACTATAACTGGGCCAAATCCATGGCCAAAATATAGGCACAAATGCCATCTATTCACATCTCAAAACTCAAGCCCAAAGGCACCAATTTAAGGTTCACTTTAATAGTTTAGTTGGAGCCACTTTTAGGTCATTATTTTAAGCTTTCACTATATCATTTTAATACAACTTTTTCCTAGACATTTCAAGGCATATTTCCTAGTGTATATTGTGTTATCACTATGCCACTTACTTAGCTAATTCCATAGCAATTTCATGCCAACAATCAAGCTAAAATAATGTATTTAATTAACATTAAATAGCAGCAAACTTTATATCAAAATGCCACGCCTAATGCTTTCGAGTACTTAGGGAAATTGAACTAAATTTCTATTCTCTCTAACATAATCATAGCATTTAATCATTTTTACATGCCATGAACTCAAATATGGTCATACACTTCTCCATCATAGTCAATTTAATTAAGGCCCAAAGTAATATTCCTTAGAAACCATTAATTATAGCTTACAAGTACAAGCAAACATACACATTCCATGGTGATTTTGTTACCCAAATTCACTTAATTCACATCCTAGCATGCCAAACACATCCTAAATTCATCATACGTAACAAGCTTTCCATTTAAACAACTATAGACACCAAATTGTAGCAAGTATTATGAGGCAATTCAAGCAACTGCTTAAGACAACATTCCTAATTCACTATAAACTCAAGATACCCAACATCACTAAAGAAGAAATCAAGCTTAGATACATCATTCTAGTCACCCTAGTTAAAGAGTCAGTAGTCTAAGCATCCAAGCACATAAACAAAAGGCTAAAAGTTCACATACCTTTGAAGAAAAGCTTTGAAATCCTCAAGTACCCAAACTATCTAGCTTTTTATGATACCTTTCCCTCTCTTTCGTGTGCTCTAAGCTAGCCTCTAATGGCCACCAATGCCTTAAACACACACACACATACAGGTCTTAGGTACCTACTAGCATAAATTGGCAGCCATAAAGAAGAAAAGAAAGGGAGGAATAGCTCAAAACTCACCTCAAACACCCTATTTTGGACTACTCTAGACCAGTCTCCTTACTTGAATTTAATCTCTCAATTGATAATACCTTTATGGCTAATTCTTATTATTTGTGGTGCTTAACATACAGGAGAATTTTTAGGGACTAGAATCATCCAAAATGGCAGTCAGAGGAGGAAGATATGGTGGTTTTAGTCTTTAAAGGGCATCAGCAATAAGGGAAAGAATGGGGAAGGATGCCTTTTGTTGAACTAAGTGGAAATCCACTTGTCATACCTCCCATGCCACTTGGCAGCTTGCATGCCTACTTGGCATGAACTGGGGCCCACCTTGACATGTTAAAGGTGGTCCAGGTAATTCTCGAACCATCCCAATTTTTCAGCAAACATTGAAAATTCATTGAAATTCACTTAGACCTCAAAAAATAATGCCGTTTGTTTTAAAATTCCTATTTTAATCCTCTCTATCTACTTGTAAATTTTTGTGGCCAAATTCCATTGATAGGATAGTTTTCAAATTGCCTTGATTTGTATGCAAACCTAAAAAATTTTGAGAATTTACAAATGACCTCTAATTTCAAAAATTTTTCCACTAATGGACTCAGTGTAATTTTTAAGCCTTAGGGTTTGCTATTTCTGCTCCATCCAGGCACATCCCAAGTCAGTCCGGCCCAAAATTTTTTATTGCATATATATATTCCTTACTACTTAAAAAGAATTATTGGTTCTACTAAAATTTTTAATTTAGCCTTTTTCATCATTTTAGGGCCCCTTGAAGTTTCATGTACAGTGCCATTACCTTGATTAATGTGTAAGTGACCTAGTAACCTCGACACACTTCCCGAACCCTGTGGTATTGTCTACAGAGCTTTTGATCATAGGCATTATAGGTAACATGTAGGCAAATGATATGGAAGGGTTACCAAGCATATTTGGTGTATGTGGTTGATACCAAAAAGGAAAGACTTAATGTTAGCCAAATAGTAGTGGTGGTAAAATTTCTAGATGTCTTTCTAGATAAGTTGCCAAGTTTACCACTTGAGTGTGAAATTGAGTTCACTATTAAAGTGTACCAGACATATCACTAGTATCAATAACCCCTTATAGTATCACACTTGTAGAATTAAAAGAAATAAAGGTGCAATTATAGGTGCTACTAGGTAAGGGGTTTATCAGACCTAGTGTTTCCCTATAAGGAGCACTAGTCTTGTTTGTGAAAAAAAGGATGGCTTCTTACAGTTTTGTATAAATTACAAGTAGTTAAACAAAGGGACAATTAAGAATAAATACCCACTACACAAGATTAATGATTTATTTGATAAACTTAGGGGATCTAGTTTCTTTTCAAAGATTGATATGAGATCAGGGTACCATCACTTTAAGGTAAAGGAATCTTATGTTATGAAAATATCTTTCTGCACTAGATATGTGCATTATGAGTTTTTGGTAATGCCTTGTAGGCTTACAAATGCCCCAACAACATTTATAGACTTAATAAACTAGATATTCATGCCATACTTGTATCATTTTGTAGTGGTGTTCTTTGATGACATCTTGATGTACTCTAAGACTAAAGGAAAACATGAGCAACATCTCAAGTTAGTATTGCAAACCTTAAGAGAAAAGAAACTTTATGTCAAATTGAGCAAGTGCAAATTTTTGCTAAATGAAGTAGCATTCTTAAGACACATTGCCTCAGTTGATGGAATTAGGGTGGACCTAAGTAAAATTAAGGCTATATTAAAATGAAAACATATAAGGAACATGACAGAGATTAAGAGTAACCTAGGATTAGCCAATCACTATAAGTGGTTTGTTAAAGGATTTTCAATGATTGTTGCTCCCATGAAATGTTTATTAAGGAATGATGTTAAATTTGTGTGGAATCATAGATGATAAAAGAGCATTGACAAATTCAAATCTATGTTGATAGAAGCTCCTATCTTTACACAACAGGAGTAAGGGAAGCACTTTGTCATTTACAGTGATGCTTCTCATAATGGACTCGATTGTGTATTGATACAGGATGGCAAGGTAGTGGCATATGCACCTAGAAAATAGAAGCCACATGAAAGGAACTATTTGACCCATGATTTGGAATTAGGTGCCATTATTTTTGCCCTAAAAATATAGGGGCATCATCTTTAGGGTTAGAAATGCTGTGTATACAAACTATAAGAGCCTGAAATACCTTTACACTCAAAAGAAGTTGAACTTAAGGCAAGAAATGTAAATGGAATTGTTTAAGGATTATGATTTCTTGATCGATTATCATTAATGCAAAGTGAATATAATGGCAAATGCATTGAGCCAAAAATCTTTATATGCCATGAAAGCAATGAATGTGTACTTGTAGTACCAAAAGGATGGATCCTTATTAGTAGATTTGCAATGAAACCTAGCCTAATTCAACAAGTAAATAAAGCCAAGGATGATGATACTCAACTTATACATATAATGGGTCTGATTAAAGAGAGGAAGTCTACTAAACATGAGATTAAGACAAATGGATTCTTTTATTACCATAATCAATTGTGTGCTCTTGACATAGAGGGCATTAAGAAATAAATCCTTAAGGAAGCTCATAATTCCCTATATGACATGCATCTTAGGAGTATAAAAATGTATCTCAACTTGAAGCCTCATTATTGTTAGCCTAGAATGAAAAGAGACATAGCTGAGTCTGTGACTAAATGTCGTACCTATGAACAAGTGAAAGCTGAACACCAAGTTCCTGTTAGATTGCTTCACCTTATAACAATACTAGAGTGGAAATGACAGAGAGTCGTGATGGAATTTGTAGTTAGGCTACCTATAAAAGAGAATAAATTTGATGTGTTATGGGTAATTGTTCATAAATTGATAATAACACACTTTATTCTACTAAAAATAGCTTACTACCTAGAAAATCTTGTATAGTTATACATTGATGAGATTGTGAGGCTACATAGAGTGCCAATT
>CANXYI010150862.1:0-18555 GCA_948208565.1 Hura crepitans
TTATTAAAGAAATTAATATTTATAATAATTAAGAATATTTACGTTATTTATGTAATAAATAGTAAATTATCACATCATCAAACTAAATATAAAAAATTATAAAATAATAGGAAATCACTAAATCTTAATAATATATAGTATACATTGGAAAAGTGTCATCCAAAAATGCTCTAAGTTTTCTTCATTTTCCATGATTCTATGAGGTTTGTTTCATGAAGAAGAAGCTGAAAGAATTGAAAACAGAGGTAAAGGATCGTTTCTTTTCTTTGGATGACGAGGAGATTTTCTATTTCTACGGGAAATTTTCGCCTTATTTGAACTGTGGCAATTTGCGCAGATGTTAGATTCTGAATGCAATTAAAAAAAAAAAAAAAAAAAAGAAGGAAGGATCTTCTGCATATGCCTTGTTACTTGGGACTGAAGATCTCATACTTATTACCAAAATGTGCATTCCAACATCTGAAGCAAATCCATGCCCTCCTCATCTCAGCTTCTCTTACCCACAACATCCTTATCTTCTCCAGATTTCTTCGTCGAACCACCGAATTTGGCTCTATGGATTATTCGAATATGATCTTCTCCCATATGGGTCATGATTTCGATTCAGAAATCTGGCTTTGGAATGTCATGATTAGAGGGTACGCATTCAATGGTCCTTTTGAGAAATGTACATCAATGTTCGATGAAATGCCTAAGAGAGAGCTAAAACCCAATAACTACACCTATCCGTATGTGTTAAATTCCTGCTGTGAACTTGGGTGCTTCAGGAAAGGAAAGATAGTACATTGCCAGGTTATAAAATCTGGATATCATTCATTCGTCGCAGTTGCGCATTCCCTTTTTAACATGTATATAAAAATGCCAGCGTCTTTTGAATCGAGTTCGGGCGATAATCTCAAGTTGAATAATGCCCGCAAGATTTTTGAGGATATGCATATAAGGCCAGTTGAAGTATGGAACAAAATGATAAGTGAGTATGTGAACTTTAGAGATATAATGTCTGCCAGGCAACTGTTTGAAGCTATGCCAGAAAGAGATGTTGTTTCGTGGAATTCTATGATTTCAGGTTATGTCAAGGTTGGCCGAGTAGAAAATGCAAGAGAATTATTCGAGTTGATGCCAGAAAAGAATGTAATTTCTTGGACTTCGATGATTGCAGCATATGCTGACACAGGCAAGCTTGAAGTAGCAAGAAGGATTTTTGACAAAATGCCACAAAGGAACGTGGTTTCTTGGAATTCAATGATTTCAAGTTATGCCAGACATGGGAAATACACAGAAGCATTTGATCTTTTTGTTCAAATGCAATCAGAAGGTGTGACTTTAGATGGGTATACTTTTGTTTCTGTTTTATCAGCATGTTCGAACTTGGGTGATTTAGAGTATGGGAAATATATACATTATTTACTTGGAGATTTCTCTCAATTGGAAATAATGGTTGGGACAGCCCTCATAGAAATGTATGCTTGTTGTGGAGATGTTAATAGAAGCTTTTCAATTTTCATCAAGATAGCAAGCAAGGATGTCTTTTGCTGGAATGTCATGATCAGGTGTTTAGCTATTAATGGAAGAACTGAAGATGCTCTCAAGATTTTCTTTTGGATGCAAAAGTTGGGAGTGAAGCCAAATGACTTCACATTTACTAGTGCTTTATTCGCTTGTAGTCATGGAGGCTTGGTTGAAGAAGGCCGTAGAATCTTTCAAAGTATGGAAAAAGATTACAGGATTAGTCCAAAGATTGAACATTATGGCTGTTTAATTGATTTGCTTAGCAGAAACGGTCAACTAGAAGAAGCAGTAATTCTAGCTAGCAGTATGCGCTTCAAACCGGACATTGCTATATGGGGAGCTTTACTTGGGGGTTGCAAAACAAGAAACAATTTAAAGTTAGCAGAGAAGGTAATAGAGAGAGCTATTGAATTGGGAGCAGATGAATCGGGAGTCTATGTGCTCTTGTCAAATATCCACGCATCGTTGGGTCAATGGCCAGAGGCTTTAGGTGCTCGAGGGAAGATGGAAGAGAAGAATATAAAGAAGGAGGCTGGTAGTAGCATTGTCTTCTAGTATATGCTTACTGCACTATGGAAGTAATGTTCTGAAATTAATTCTTTTTGGCTTCATCTTTTATGAAAAAAAAAATGAAATTGTTAATGGATAATACTTGACTCGTTGAATGAATCTTAATGCATACAAGCATTCTTATTCAAGTCAAGAAAAGCCAGGACCAACAAGCCTCAAATTTCACGTAAAGATTATTGCATTCTTTGTGAGGATGGGGGATTTCTGTTTTATGCTGTTCAAGCAATTAATTTAGCCCGAAAGCATTTTCAGTCAGTCAATTGCATGCGGATAATCGTTGCCAAAGCCTACCACTTTAATTTATTTTTTCGGTCGTAGGCATGTACCATATTGTTTAGCAATTAGATAATTTTGTTATATATATATATATATATATAAACTCTTATTTTATTACTGTCCAATTGTCAGAAAGTGAAAGGACGATGGCCTCGGCATACCTGGCACAGTACACATTCTCTTTCCTAAAGCACAAGTATGACCGCCCACCAAAATGATCAAAAAGTTCTCGTTCCATAATTCATGTTTTCATTAAAAAAAATTAATAATAATAATAATAACCATCCCGCTTTTCAGTACTCTTACATTTGCGGGAGCATCGTTCTGCAGAGACATTTCCACTAGGAAATGCAAACGCATAATGGCCATATGTTCCCATTAGCACAATGAATTGCTACTATCCTAAATCAATCATCAGGCGCAGGTCTCACGAACAGAGAATCTAAACTAATACGCAAACTCCACTCTGGTAAAGTTGAGAACAAAACAAACATAAAGAGATGGAGCATGTCACAGACCATCCATAACTTCTTACACCTAATCAATTAACGTGAAAAGGTCCATTAAGAAGTACCATCAACTTAAAAATTCTGTTATGAAGTTCTATCACAGTATCAGCTCTCTGATCCATCCTATACCGTCTTTAGACCCTTCGAATCCAGAATCCATCCTATGCTATCTGTAGGCCCTTCAAATCCAGAGCTTGATCTCAAAATCAGACTTAATTTATGTGGTGATCATGTTGAACTGGAATCTGGAAAGCTGTTGAGGAATGGTTGATATAACCGGCCCATATCTCTGCCACCGAGCAAGCAATGTCTTATAAATTTAATGTTAAACGAAAATGAAAAAACAAAACAACTGTATCGAGATAAGAGGCATGCGTGCCATCTTAAAAGCAGGGAATACAAGCAAACAGGACACATGGACAAGGATCATAAATTGAAGGATCAATATTACACAATCAAATGGATTGTTGGACATGCTCTCAAAGTAACCGAATAAGGTACATATAACTGATCAAGCACAACAGCTATCATGCAACTGAACTATCAACCGTAGGATTTGATGAGAGAATTTAAAGGTTGACAATTGGAGCATATATATATGTATGAGCACTAGTGCACTGGAATATTCCTGATAAATACAGGAAATAAAGAACTCTGAATCCCATGCCAAAACTTTACGATGCATTGGTTAATCCCTTTTACATGCCTTAGAAAATTTTGAATTCGTAACAAAAAAGGTATGCAAAGCAAATCCAGCATTTGCAACCAAAACACAACCAGAAAAGGTGAACCACCAATCAGTTTTCAAATTCAAGACTGCGTGATCATACCTGCACATTATCATAAAGTTCAAACAATGGCACAGCGAGAAGTTTCAAATTTTTCGGTACTGCAAAGTACTCTCTCTCGGACAAGTGAACAAGAAAAAGCTTCTTGCTCTCCTGTGTTATCATAAAGCATACAACCAAAAATAATTAAAAAAAGATAAAGAAAAGAAAACTATAAAACCCAAATAAGATAGCAACATTAAATTATTCCAAAATTTAGTAAACCTTAGGCTTTGTTATATGGGGAGGACAATACGGATACATGATGGTCTCAAAATTTGGTCTCCACCAGATGGCCACACACTCACCAATCTGCAAGAAGTTGCCAAGTGACAAATGCACACATCAAAAGGATATTTGATCATCCGATTAAACTAAAGAACTCACAAGAAACACAAGAAAAATGCCACTTCACAATGATTAAAAGAATAATTTTCTAAAACAAATTTGTGTCCTAGACACAAGATTGGAAGAACATGCAATTTTTTTTATACTGAGAAGCACATTTAATTGCTCGTAAACTCACAAGGAAGGCAATCTACCACATGTGAACAATACAGCTATAAGTATGCATTTACATAAGGTTTTTCTATATCTTCCACCCTACACATTTCCAGAGGTATTTTTCATACATTTATTCCCTCAATTAACAGTTTATAACATCTTTGTTTTATATCCTAAATATAGAATTGAGATAAAAGAGGATGATACCTGCCAATCTGGCACCAGAGCAGGTGAATTAGCGCCAAGTTTGCTTGTCAATTTTCTTTTCAGACCCTCTATTTCTGTCATACATGCACGCAGAGAATAAACAACCAACAATATGTGAAAACGGATGTAAAAGAAAATTAATTCTCCGCAATACTGAGGATGAGTAAAGAATATTTCCGTAACAAATATAAATGAAGGAATACCATTCTCTCCTGGCTTTAGACGTCCACCAGGCAGTTTGCAGAATGTGTTCCCAATTTGCAGAAGAAGTATGTGAGGATGATTATGTTCCTGAACCTGGAGGAAAGAAGCAATATAATTTAAGCCAAGAAACTGAAGAGAGGCTTCTAGACAAAGGATTCCATACATTAAGAATGAAAAGGTTAGGTGAAGAAAGCACAGATCAAACTAGAAAGAATAGGCCAAGTAGCAAGGTAATGAAGAAAGCAACAACACACAAAAAGACTGATCAATTCTCCTATGATAAAAGCCCATCTGTGCCCTGCATAATTTTGGGTTCAAAATTTCTCTTGAAACAGCTAGTTGCAGGTCAAATCAGAATGTTGATTCTATTAAGGAAAAACAAACATTTAACTGAATTTCTTTTGTATTTAATTCATAAATATATTTTTCCCAAAGAGGCTCCTAAGACAAAACAAAATCTTCAACTCCTTTACAGAAAAGTCTTCCAACTAAGAAGAAAGGGAAATGGAGCAAAACTAACAGTCACAACAGCAGAGATATTCTGTTCAAAATGAATTAATTATTTGCAGCAATTCCAAATATGCTTCATCAAGAAATAGGAACCAGAGTGGAAAACTACAGTCCGGAGAAACCAACCACTATTAGCCCAGCCAGCTTATGCTATCCCGAAATGAAACCACAAATTAGTCAACGAGTTGAACAATTTGGAATATGACCTAAATATAACTTATGGTTAGTTCTAAGTAATAATATAGTCATAGCATATGTTCTTGAGACTAAAATTTTCATCTGTCTTTTTCTTTTTTCCCTAAGGAATATATCAGAAAAATGACTCCATGAAAATAGCTTTTATCTCAGCAATGTTATTATCTAAGATTAAGCTAGCTATCATAGCTAGAATGAAGACCTATAGACTATAGTACTTTCATGATCAAGTTCAACTGATGAGGAGACTACAGAGCTCCAGCCAGAAAAAACTTAAAACTTTGCAACCTAATATACTAATGGCCAGTCACAATAAAGATGATAAGCTATAACACAGGCTCAGGCAAATCATGCTCACCACATAGTATAAAACAGAGGCTCAACCACAAATTGTCCTCAGATTGTTTTATCTTTCTAACAGTCAAGACCACTGTATAGTTATACTCGAAGTGCAGTTGTACCAAAAACAAAAACATCCATATCCAAATAGGTGATTTGGGTGGGAAAGAGAAAGGGAGAGGACAGTGTTATTCAATAATACAACTTCAGTACTGCATGATCCCACAAAGAGGGTTCAATTTGCGAGTCACAATCTATTAACTTCATTCCACGATCATCGTTCAAGATTATAAGAAAACACAAACCTGACCATATTTTATTCAGTTGATAGAAAAGCCAATAAATAGTTATCTAGCTGGAAGGTTATGAATTGTGATGATTTGACTTCCAAGAGACAAAATAAAAATTAAATAAAATACCTCAATTGTTTTCTAGAAGCTAAAATCTTCAGAAGGAAAAGATAGATATGGCTGACAAACACTGTTATCTATAAACATAAGCATGATACTTTGACATATGAAAATCTATGTTGCTGAATTGCAAGCAATAAGGCAGATACAATAAAGTTCAAGTTGCAATCTATTAATACATAGAATCATAGAAAAGTAAATGGAAATACCAGCAAAATTGCTTCGACGCTTGTCCTCATCCCCTCTTTCATGTAGCTGCAGAATAGAATCAACAGCATAATCAAATTACAGCAGATTTAAGCGGGAGAACCACAGCATCCTAGCATTTGCAATTTTTATTCGTCATAGTTGTTCTACAGCTGAAATATTTTTTCAGCTGCCGAAACTAAAACCCCGTGTTTTGCGGGATTTTGTTTGTGAGACAAACAATAGCGACATCGAGTTTCCCATTCCATTTTAAAAATCCCAGAGGAAATAAGAAAGAGGGTTTCTAAAATGATCACTTACAAATACAACCGCACAAATCATCTGAAGCTTGTGTTTCTTCTTTCAAATTCTATCCTTCAATTAACTTTCTTCGAGACCATTCAAAAGGCTAGGGTTTATCTAGGGTTTTCAATAATACAGGAATAAAAAGTTGAATAGAGAGATAAAGCTTACTTGACTTTCATGCGAGCGAGACGATCAGCGACGGAGGTATCTTTCTCCATCTTTGGCTCTTTGGTGCCGAATGTGTAGCTGGACAGAGGATAGGTGTTCACCACCGATGAGTTCACCATTTTTCTGTGTTTCCGCCCCTAAATTTGATGAACTTCACAAGTTTTCTTCTCTTTTTGCCTAAATTGAACGTGAGATTCAAAACCACCGGAATATTCAACCGGAGATACGAAGGGGGCAGGGTGCCGGGCGACAGAGGCGAGTACAAAATTAGGATTCAAATCAACCCAATGGTTTGAAAATTGCATTGCGTGGATCAAGCAAAAAGCTATAAAAATAATAAAATAAAAAATTTACGCTAAATCCAAAAAATAACCATTGCTAATAAATAATATAAAAATATAAGATTTTATAAAATTTATTTTAGAAATAATTTTAATAAACATGAATAAACGCATAACTTTAAATAAAAAATCAAATAATATTATAATTTAATTCAATTATTGAGAATTGACATATTTAAATATATTAAATAAACATTCAAAAAATACTGATTTTATGATAAAACAATATTATAATTTGATTTAATAATTAAAAAATTGACACATTTAAATACACTTAAATATATCAAATTGACATTCAAAAATTTAATATTATATTTTGAATATTTAATCAAAATTTATTTTTTATTGGATAGAATTCATAATTTTTGAATATTTTTTTTAATAATGGAATTACTGTATTAATTTTATTATGAAATAATATATTTAATTTTTTAGCCAAAAAATTCTTTAAATCTATTATCAAATAAAGCCATCCATTACTCTGTATAAAACAACGTCCTCCTGTAAAAACAAGAGAAGTACGAAATTCGGCAAACGGCAGATTATTATATTGACTGTAAAAACAAGAGAAGTATGAAATTCGGCAAATGGCATATTATTATATTGACTATTATTAGTACTCATAATAATGTGTAATTTGATATATATCGTGGGATCAAACATATATAATCGATGTATTTAAATTTTTTTGTATTTAAAATAATAATAATTAAAAAAAAAACATTTTGAAGTCCAGAGTAATGTAATGTCACGTGACCATAAATTTTTATCATAATATAATGAGTCTAACTAATAAAACATAGAGACGTAAAATGTTATTGGCTTCTATACTTATTTCCATTGTCATTTGTGATGTATATTGAATTGTTAATTTCAAACATTTATTTATCCACCTCAAATGCATCAATTTTTAATAAACTTTCATGTGTTTAAACAAAATTGCATCACGACACGATTTCTATCGTATTCCTCATTGATATAATTATATATAAAAAAAAAACTCTAAATTTGATGGATATGTCTTTTATGTAAAATAATAAAATATTTATATAATAAAGTAAATTATTAACTGGCTACTTTAATTGAAATTGAATTAAACGAATGAGAATCAAGTTTAAGATTAAATCCGACCAAGTAAATTTAACTTCTTGATTATTTTATCTATTGTTTGTATTGAAAAATAAAATGAAATTGAATGCAATTTTACATTTAAAATTAAGTTTATTTAATTGATTTATTTTTTTTTTCGATTTCATATATAGTAAAAGTCACTGACTAATTAATTCAGCTATACAAATTAAAACGACATTTTCGATAGGGACTATATAATTATCCTGTAACAATTTTTATAATTAAATGACACGATTTCATATTAAAATCACCAAATATTTGAGGATGACATTTGAAAAAAATATCTTAAATTATTTTAACGCTTTCGTACATTTTATAAGCTTTTTCGTCCATATTACAAATGCCTTTCAAATTCATCCTCAAAATTAATTATCTTGAAAAAAAATTTAATGTGTATAAATGACGTGTGATACTTTACCGCAATATTTAATTATCGAATAAATATATAATTTATAACGGTAATAAATTCATCTGTTTTAAATATATTGATTTAAAATGCATTAAAAGTAAAGGCACTGTATGTCCCCCTTTTTTGGACTATTTATTTGATTTTAGAGATTATATTACAATATAGTCGTGAGCGAATTTTCGGTTTTCATGCGAGCATCGAAATCCGAAGACCATGGAGCCTTCGCCACAGGCATATCGCGTAAAAAATATTATTTCCTTGTGACATTTTTTCAGAACAGGAGTTTTTTCTTGCAACACCCTGTGAAGATTTCAGCACTCCTATTCCAACAATCTTATATGCAGAAACACTTTTCATCGAGATGGCCAGCATTTTCTTTTCTTTTTTATTTACTCTTCTTCTTCCTCCTCGTCGTCAACATTACATGGGTAAAAAGAAGATAATTGAACACGTTCTAACCACTCTAATCAGTATCAGTAGGTAGAATACAATACAAAAACTATAGGTATATATAGAAAAAAAAAAGGGAAAGAAAGAAAAACAAAGTGCAGTTCTTATCAACGGAAGCAAACTGCAATCTCATGTCGGTAGCAAATTAATATTTAAGGACAACAATCATGCACAAACAACCACAAATTAAATCGATTGTCATCCTTCATACTATATGCTCTCTTTTTTTTTTTTGTTTTAGATTTCACTTAAACTGAGGGAAAACTAGTTCGTTTCATGAATGGCTCATGAAAGACCCAAGTTCAAAGGACTTAATTGGGGCCGGACCAAGTAGAAATAAATAAATGCAACAAATAAGAAAAATAACAGAAACTCTAATCAAAATTTCCATTACAAGAAATTAAAATCTGAGATATTTATTTATTTTTTTCTAAAAAAAGGAGAGGAGACCATGATGACCCGAGTAGCAAAATGGAGATTATATGTGTCAGATATGGCTGGCTTAGCATATCCAAGAAAAGCAAAAACCAAAAGCATGTTTCCTTTTTTATTGTTGTTTAATCAACCTGCAGATGTTTGAGCTTTTCTATTGCATTGAAAAACTTGCAAGATCCCATCAGATCCTCCTGCCACAAGATTGCACTTATCTTCTCCAGCTTGCCTCCAGCAAACACTGTTAATGAACCCATGCTCACCTGGGTCCGACCCATGTGCCCATATCGGTTCACCCCACCTCTTGTCGTATACAAACAATTGGTTGTTCTCTGACCCGCAACCCATTAACCCTCCATTTCTCCACACCGATAACCCCACAAAGTTCCGACTGTTTACGTGTCCCTTGTAAGTTCGAATCGTCCTGGAATTATGTAAATTCCATGACTTTAAGCAGCCGTCAATACTTGCTGACACCACCGTATAATTGTCCATAAACTTAACGTATGTCACGGTTTTTCCGTGCCCCTCAAGGACCCAAACCGGTTTGACCATCATCCTTAAATCGTACGCATATGCTCTCCGGTCAGCGCATCCAACGGCTATGACTGATTCACCGAAAGGATTGAACTCCACACAACACACTGCCTTGCCTGTCTCGGTTGGCTGAACTTTAGCCACGCATCCACCACCATCACAACGTGGGTCCCACATTTGCACGGTCCCATCGTCGGATCCCGATGCGGCTATGACCGGCTCGTAATGCGAATAGTCCACGCTCCACACCCGGCGGCCCCCATGCTCGTCTCGCTCGAAGATTGGAATTCTTCTTTCGAGATCGTACTCCATCACCACTCCGTCGTAGTCTGCCGAAGCAATAACCCGGCTGGCAGACCCGGGCTTCCACCGGAGACTGCTGAGCTTAGCCGGTGTAGATATGTAATACTGGCATACATTTGCATGGTCTATAAAAGCGATATCGTGTTCAGTTTGGGTGGTTTCGCGCGTTAGTAAAGATTCTATGCTGTAGATTCTTATCTTTCTCGCTATTCCGCCGGTGGCGAGGATGGTTTCTGAGTGGTCGAACTCAAGGACTCCGAGGGCGTCGGTTGCGGTGGTGCTGGTAGTGGCGCTCGATGAAACCACCGTCATAAGATTGAAATCCCATTCACATGCAACTCTTTCTTCTTCTTGTTGTTCTCGGTCTGTGATTTTGGCATCTTGAATTGGCGCTTCAATTCTAGTAGCAGGATGAAATTCATGAGCGTAGTTTTTCATTGCCCATTCAGATTATCTAGGATAGATATTACTGTGGCAGGTTTTCGGCGATGAAAGCTTCGCATGAATCTGCCAACGTCTGTATTTAGCTTTCCTTCTTTCTTTGGATAAATGTTGGTAGTTGTCTTGCTTTTCCAAAAGAAAAATATTATTTGTTTTTTGTTTGCCTGGGGTCTCATTTTCCATAAATAAGATTTTTCTTCTTCTTCTTCTTTTTTTTTTTTTTCCATTTCAATAATGGGATGCTTGATTTTCAATATATACGCACACAGACATTATGGTGCTTGGTTTCACTACTAATTTACAACAATGCCATTTCTTTTCATTATATATTTTTCTACTATTCACATGTATTCAGTTAGTAATATATGATTTCTTTTTCCTCTGTAGGACTATTTTAAGAATTTTTTTCCCAAGTACATCAGACGAAATGGGAAGCTGCTCAAGGGTTGAGTTGATAAAAGATTTTTAAAAAAAAAAACCATTAATTTTTGGAATTGCAATGACTAATTACTCAAGAAAGCCAATACAAAATAAAAGTTACTATAATTAAAAACCTCATTCGCCCAATCAATCTGAAAAATCATTATACTATGTGATTCTTTAAAAAAAAAAACTTCTTTAACTTTCTTTTTTCTTTAGAAAAGAGACATATTAATTAATTTCGCTTGTGTCAGTGTTAAAAAAAGAAAAAAAAAGTAGCGATATTTCTAATTGAAAAGGGTGTTTAGGGAATTTTATAAAAAGCAGGATTTTTGAAAAATATATAGGAATAAAAATCGTAATTGTATATATTAAGGGAGAGAGTATTAATTTATTGCAATAAAGAAAAGGAGTGGTGGGTTTTGTGCCTCAAGATTATGCATGAGATTGGGTATGTGGATACAGTCTGTTATATTTCTGCGACATACGTGGTCTAAGCCAGGCCTTTTCTCAGTCTCCCCACCTCAAATCGAGGAATAATATCTTGCGGAGAGCAGCACAACTAACATGGAGTAATTAAATGGTGTTTCTGATAAAAAAAAAAAAAACTAACATGGAATAATTAAACGACAACGTAGTAAGAAAAAGATTGTCAGAAACCTTTTCTTTTTTCAATCGTTGGTGCAATAATAATAATAATAACCGTTGGAATATGTTTTGGAAAACAATTTTCAACGGTTCTTAATAAATGCCATTAGAAACTTAATTGACACTTTCTTCGCAGTAGGGAGTATTTGAAATCGTTGCTTCTTCCTGAAGGAAAATGTTGTTTGGAAAAAGTATCAGTATATGAAAACTCTTCATCCGCGTATATTGTATGAGAAATGAAACAGAAAATATCAGAGGACATCTCCGTACATTAAAACAACCACAGTAATAAGATATTTACTAGAATTTATTAATAAAGACATTAAATTAATCAGTTGGTGGCTAAAACTCCGAGCTAGTTCCGGAAGCAGATGGAGCAACTTGAATATGTATAGAGAAGGAAACATGGAACGTGGTAGCTTACCGTGCCATTAATTGCGAGGAAAGCACAGAACCACTGCTTTTCGGTACGACAGAATCACTACTTTTGTTACCACATGGCTCACCGAAATTTTCTTTTTCTTATCTTTATAGGCAAGGGGGACTGCGCCTATGAAATAGGTTTGGTTGGATGATAAACCGGAGTGATTATATTGTTTTTTTGTTATTTTAATTTGTTATTAAACTTATAATCTATAAAATTAAATTAAAAATGTTAATAAAATACTAAAAAAAGAAGGTAAACACATTTGCATTACCTTATTTTGCTGTTAATGATTACTTTCCACAATTTCAACGGGGTGCTAGTCTTGCACATTAAATACTGAAGAGAAATGTAATAAAGCTAAATGTAAATAAATATAATAAAACCCTAATTTTCTTGGAAAACTTAGAGGAATTGTATTAACAGGGATAATATGTTGGCTTTTATTTCTCCAAACATGAAGTTTTGTAGCGGTGAAACAATATACATTATTAAGATTTACCTTGTCGCAATATATATATTTTGTCAAATCTTCGTATGAATAAGATCTTTAATTTCTTAGATCTATGGGCTTTTCTTGGATGAGCTGGGCTTCTGGCCTATGGACCTTCTATGAAGTCATCCTTAAACTGTCGTTTCTTAGACACAGCACTGAAGCGCGCCAAACCAAAACACCCTCCTCTTTTTCTCTCTATGAGCATGAAAGCGGTTCTCAAATCATCCCTAGCATGGGCAAGCAAAAGCAGCAAGTCATTTCCCGCTTCTTTGCACCCAAACCCAAAATCGATGATCCATCAACCCCACCAACAGCAACAACGATCCCTTCCCCATCTTCGCCGGCTATAACAGTCCCCAAAATCTCAGCCACCGTTTCCTTTTCTCCGGCGAAACGAAAGCTCCTCTCTGCCCAGCTGACTTCCACTCCCAAAAAACCCAAAGTTTCTCCTCTCACTCAACATCATGTCCCTAACCCCTCTCTCCACCAAAAGTTTCTCGATAAACTTCTTGAACCCTCCACCGAAATCCCACAATTTTCTTCCACTCAATCTTCAGATCCTAAAAAGTACACTCCCTTGGAGCAGCAGGTGGTGGACCTGAAAAATAAGTATCCAGACGTTCTTTTGATGATTGAAGTTGGTTACAAGTATCGATTCTTCGGGGAGGACGCGGAGATTGCTGCGAGAGTGCTTGGGATTTATGCCCACGTGGACCATAATTTTTTGACGGCTAGCGTACCGACTTTTCGATTAAATGTCCATGTGAGAAGGTTGGTCAGCGCTGGGTATAAGGTTGGGGTCGTCAAGCAGACTGAGACTGCGGCAATTAAGGCACATGGGGACAATAAAGGGGGCCCATTTTGCAGAGGGTTATCGGCATTGTATACAAAGTCGACATTGGAGGCGGCGGTGGATGTTGGGGAAAGCCAGGAGGGGTGCGGTGGCGAGAGTAATTATTTGTGTTGTGTTGTAGATGAGAACATTCCGGTGGAAAATGGTGATTGTGATACCGAGAATGGGCTTGATTCGAGGATTGGGTTTGTAGCCGTTGAGATTTCAACCGGGGATGTTGTTTATGGTGAGTTAAATGATGATTTTTTAAGGAGCGGGCTAGAGGCTGTGATTTTGAGTTTGGCCCCAGCTGAGTTGCTTCTTGGGGACCCCCTTATGAAACAAACTGAGAAGGTGATTACGTTTGAATATGATGTATTATTTGGAAAAAAAAAAACACAATGTGAAGGTTTGTTTCTATAAAGCAAATTATGCGATTTGAAATGCATTTTTTAAATCTGAGCCAAAATGTTACTACTTCACAAATAACATAATGATAGTGAAGTGAGTGTGCCGTACACATAATTTGTTATGTGTGCTTGGTAAATGGATACGAATTTAGAGCTCTTCATATTAGTGTATAAGGTTTGAGTTTGATTAACTTAAAGCCTTTTCTTTTAGGAATTTGTAGAGGGTTTCAGTAGCAATTGGCCAAACTTGGCTTGATCTTGATCTTTGCCCTGGAATATAATAGCTAATTTTAATTAGATTTTGAGGACAAGGTCAATTTTGCTGTAACAGGGCTTTCCTCATTTCCTATTAGCACAATGCTGTTTCTATTATTAAAATGGTAGGTATCGTCAAGAAGCTGGCTAACTAGGCTGTTAGGACCAGATAAAGAAAAATACTCTACCGGAGTTCCATAAATTTGATCTACATAAAAATAAATGTCTTGATGGCATGGGATTATTTCTTATCAGTTGCTACTAGCATATGCTGGACCTTCCTCAAATGTCCGTGTGGAGCGTGCCTTACGACATTGCTTAATTGATGGCGGTGCACTTGCTGAAGTGATGTCTTTATATGAGAATATGGGTGAAGATAAGGTAGCAGATAATGATAAACAAATAGTGGAAAGTCCAGAGCAGGGCAATGTGCACCTGGCTATTGAGGTCTGATATTTGCTAAACTCTATTTTTTAGGTTTTTTTTTCTCCTTTAAAATTCCCAAGGCAGTTTTGCAAAAAAGACAAGGTTTCTTCTGCCGACTTTTAGTAATATAAAAGGGATACCTTCTGTCATCTTTGTTTGTTAATTTTATTTTCTTGATTTTTGAATTTTTTATCCTTACTTATTTTACTTTGTTCTTGTGGATCACGAAGGGAATTATGGACATGCCACATTTGGCTGTGCAAGCATTAGCCTTAACCATCCGTCATCTAAAGTTATTCGGATTTGAAAGAGTTTTGTGTCTTGGAGCTTCATTTCGGCCATTCTCAAGCAACATGGAGATGAGCCTGTCAGCCAACACACTTCAACAATTAGAGGTAGTCTTCTCATCCTGGCAACCAGACTAGACCTTTTTGTGGATGTTGCCTTGACCAATGGATGATGAAGAAGGGTTCTTGCAGTTAAACCAAACTAGTTTGGGATTTGAGGCCAAGTTGAGTTGTTGTATACAACTTATCCTTAATGTATGATGTGGTGGAACTGGAATAAGGCAAACTAATTCAAATGAGGAGGGACTTTTTATTTACCTCATTGCTTTTTGTGGCAAATTTATGATATTATTTGAAGTTGATCAACAAAGAATTTATTTTAATTTTATGCTAGATGTGGTATGTTTAGATTTGATCCTCTGTCTATTCTAAACTTTCATTTCTCTCTTTTGACCTTTTTTATATTCCGAATGGATACGTTAGTGCATTCAGATATTGAAGAATAACTTAAATGGGTCTGAATCTAGCGCATTGCTGGATATAATGAATCATACTCTTACTATTTTTGGCTCTAGAGTTCAAAGACACTAAGTATGGGATGATTTTAATTCTAATATACATGCAACTTTAGCTGCCTTCAGTATGCAGTTTACAAGTTTTTGTTTGCAGGTGACTCAGCTTTTATGTCATTGAAACGTGATAAAGAACTCAAAACTCAAAATCAAAATCAGTCATCAATAACGAACCCAAAACTCAAACAAAAATCGAATTGAGAGACAAAGAAACAAGAGAAGAGCGAACATAAGTGGGAGAATAGAACAATGAAGAACTGAAGAAGAAATTGGATTTTTTTTTTTTTTTTTAACTGATGCACTTAAAATCGAAGATAGAAGAAAACCAATTCAATGGGTTTCCAGTATTTACATTATAAAATTTGACGCTTTGGATTTAAAGTATCCTAATCCAAAGCACAGACGAGCTAGCGAGATGTGCAAAAATACAAAATTTTCTATCTAAATTCAAAACTAGCTGTCTGCTCTTACTTTTTTTTTTTTCTTTTTCCTCTTCTTCTCTTTAAACCCTATAACCGACCCCAACAGAGACCGCGCCGTTCTCTCTGAACTCCTCAGCTTCCTAAGACGGAGGACGCCCACCACCATGAATCCTCCTCTCCTCACTTTCCCTTCTTCTTCTTTGACCTTATCTTTTCTTTCTCCTCTCCGTCTTACCACTCCATCCCCTCCCTCCCTCCTTAGACGTCGCCGTTTCAGAGTATCTGTCCCTCGTAATTCTTCCGATGAATCAACTGATGCCTCCGTCAATTCCCCATCTTCTTCGTCAGCTGATGTTTTTGGTGGGAAGCGTGAGCTAAGTGGGATACAGCCTTTGGTCGCTAATCTCTCACCTCCTGTTAGATTAGCGAGTTCTACTATTATTCTTGCTGGAGCTGTTGCTGCTGGTTATGGGTTGGGTTTTAAGTTTGGAAAGACTCGAAATTTGGCTTTGGGCGGCGCTGCTGCAATGGGGGCTATCGGTGGTGCTGTCGTCTATGCCATGAATTCCTGTGTACCGGAAGTTGCGGCTGCTGATTTGCATAATCACGTGGCTGGGTTTGATGATCCCAAAGCTGTTAAGAAGGAGGATATTGAACAAATCACCAGAAAGTTAGCCTTCTTTCATGAAATTTAGTTGATAATATTTGGAAATAATGCGGATATTTACATTTTGAATGCATGTACCTAGTTCCTGATCAGATTTTACATTGTTACTTCCTGCAATATGAGAGTTTGTTGTTCTTTTGTTTCGTTGGTTAAATTGCTTCCTTCTCTTTTTCTTTTTCTTTTTTTAATTTTTAAGTTCGTTTTACATTTTCTACTAACTCAGATACGGTGTGAGCAAGCAGAACGAAGCATTCAATGGAGAACTTTGTGATTTATACTGCCGGTGAGTTGGACTCAGCTTTATAGTCGCTAAACTTAAGATTGAAATTTCTATTTCCAGCAAATCTTGTTATTTAATCCCTGGTCTCTTTGTAGGTTTGTGTCATCTATATTACCTCCAGGAAGTAAAGATCTTCAAGGAAATGAAGTCGAAACGATAATCAACTTCAAAACTGCATTGGGCGTTGATGATCCGGATGCTGCCAACATGCATGTGGAGGTAATGTTACATTAATTTTGCTTATGCATGTGAAAGAATGGGTGTACATTTGACTGGAAATGTTGAATGGATACATACACTTCTCTAAACTGCTACTTCACTTGGTTGTAGATTGGCAGGCGGATTTTCAGGCAAAGGCTTGAAACTGGAGATCGCGACGGTGATGTAGAGCAGCGTCGGGTAGGTTATTTCTGATTTCTCTTCTTTGTGTTTTCAGAGAATTGTTTATATGATCATTTAAATGGAGATATGGAGCTTGACCATCGGTACTGTTTCTCCAGTGCAGGCATTTCAGAAATTGATTTATGTGTCAACTCTGGTTTTTGGAGAAGCATCATCATTTCTATTACCTTGGAAGCGCGTTTTCAAGGTTACTGATTCCCAGGTAGTTATTCATAACATGTATGCATGCTTAGTGTACATTGGTTTTATAATGAACTCTAAGGATCGTGTCTGGTAATTTAGAATATATATTTAGTTCTGATTTTTGACTTGTGAGCATCTCAGATGTTGATTAAACATATTGGTCTTCATTCTTTAGAATCCTCTGGATTTTGTGTTTGCTTTTGGATAATAAGTTAATAACAAATTTATTTTTTCCATTGTTCTGATCGTGCCAGGTTGAGATTGCTATCCGTGATAATGCTCAGAGGTTGTATGCTTCAAAGCTAAAGTCAGTTAGCAGAGGTAAGTAAGAGGTCTATATATGTTTGTAGTATTAACTGATCCAAGTGACTAGCAAGCTTCCAAATGCTGATGAGTTTGGGTCATGTTTGACCATGTCCTTAAACAGGGTAAGGCAAGGGCACTTGCCACTCAGTTTCTATTAGTATTATTTCTCTGCTGTAAAAATTGGAGCTCTTAATCCTTTAGATGCAATTACCAATCAATTGGTTCTCCATCCAATTCCCGGGTTTCACAAATCAAAGGGATCAAAGTGAAATTTTATATTTTAAATTTACAGATATATTTGCAATTGTAGCGAAGGGTGGAAGTGTGGAAGTGTTGTGGTCCCGCGTTTAGGATCGGATACGGGCGATAAATCAAGCTCATCAAAGGGAGTTTGTATCTTAGGACTCGTTAGAGAGAGAACCCGATCTCTTAGAATTTTTGTTTAATTTTCTGCTTTTTTTTATTAATTAAATTCAGCCTTTTTAAATAGAGGTTACAAGCTTAGTAAAATAAGAATTCTTTTCTAACTAGGGAATTATGAATTCCTTTCTAATTAGGAATTTAAAATAGCAAGATAACTACTAATAAATCCTACCATATGAAAATAAATTCTAAATAAGATAAAATTCCTAATCAAATAAAATCTCCTAATTAAATAATATCTTCTAAATAAGATAATTACTTAAAATATAATAATATATTAATTACAGCTGGTCTCTCAATTGCAGCTGTAACATTACTCCCTTTCTGGAAATTGAGCT
>CANXYI010150863.1:0-11950 GCA_948208565.1 Hura crepitans
TTGCATGCTTAAAATTGACATATTCATATTAAAGTGATTACACCACTAAGTGAAAGCTTAGCATATTGCTTTATTTGTGATGCGTAAGTAATTGAGCAGCAGATTAGAGTTAAAGATTCTGCCTCACAGGAGAACACGAAGGCTGCCTATTTTTAGGTATTTTTGTTTTCTTTTTTTTTTTTGTAAAATGGTCATGATGTAAATGTAATAGAAGTGCTCTTGTGATTTCAGAAAGATTGAGCCTAATCTATAATATGGGTCAGTTTTTGTAACTTAAAACTGTAATTACTGTAAAAGCTTTATATTTCTCACATGTTTTGCATGATATCTCATGATATTGCATGTGAGAGTGCTGCTTGTGATAAGATTGAGGCTCTATGATTTTATTTTTTATTTTTTTGTTGATTAGAGGATTAGGAGGACCTATTTAGAGTTGTGTTATGGCGTATGTTGATTTAGAAGTTTTTTAACAGGTTTACTATTTGGGAATTGTCCTAGTGCAGTTGATATGCTATGAAATTTTCGACACGATAACCCTATTAATTGCCTCATAAAGCGTGCTAAATGGTTTGTAGTATTTTTATAACTCTTTAAGCTAAGAAATGTTTTAATTAATAAAAGTTTTAATTTAAAATAGAATTTTAAGCTAGCAAAAATAGATATCGATATACGTGCATGCTCTCTATCAGGTCTGGTGTACGGGTCGGGTAGAGGGTGTGACACTTAATGGTATCAAAGCTCTGGTTTACGCTTTCCTCTAAACCTATGGGTTACACAAGAGCATTGTAGAAGTTGTAGTATGTTTACATCATAAAATTTTACATGTGGGACTTATAGTATGTTTCTTTTATCTATAGATATGGGGATGAGTCGTAACGCTACTCGAAGAGAAGAGAAGGAAGTAAAGAACCTTAATCCTATGGTTATTGGACAAAGTGAGGCACAGCAAGAGTATGTGACCTCTAGTGATGCAGGAAATGCTACTTATGTACAGCAAGGTTAGGCAACTTGGCTAGAGATGATGTTAGAGTTTGTTAGGTAGGCTACAAAGGCTGCTGCAGCTACTGCTATAGTTTCTAGAGTACACACAGGTCCACCTCCAGCACCTCAAGAGTAGCAGGCTTTTTAGAAGATGTACATGGAATGATTATTGAAGAATAAGGCTAAGTTCTTTAAGGGTGGGGAGTTGGATGAGTTGAGTAGAGCTAATTATTGGCTAGATCAGATGCTTAGGATCATGCAACAATTGAGGTGTCCTCAAAAGGAGTATGTAACATGTATTACTTCTATGCTATCAGAGGAAGCTTTAAAGTGGTGGGAGACCATTATAGAGCATAAGATGGTTGCTAATCTTAATTGGGAGTTCTTCTTTTGAGAATTTAAGAAGAAATACATAACTAAACATTACTTAGATCTGAAGTACTAGGAGTTCATGGACTTAAAGCAAAAGCACAGGACTATATCTGAGTATGAGAAGGAGTTTGCTCACTTGAGCAGATACACTAAGGCAATGGTGGCTATAGAGGAAGATCACTACAAGAAATTTAAGAAGGGGTTAAACCTAGACATTATGCAATAAGTCTCTCCGATAAAGATCAAGGATTTTTTAGCCTTGGTAGCAGCTTGTTATACCGCAGAGATGGTACATCAGCTAAGATAGAAGAGAGATAGCTTTAAGAAGAGATCATATGGCCAGACACAGGGTAGTTCTAGTTATACAACTGATAAGAACAAAAAAGGGGTCAGTTCAAGCAATAATAGTGCAAAAAGTCAGAGTAGTCTCAGAGGTCAGGATAGGTTTCTAGAGCACAGAGTCAATAGTAAACCCAGATATCAGGTGCTCCTAAATTTACTACTGGTAGTGTTCTAATACTAGAATATGAGACTTATTACAAGAGACATTAGGGTATCTATTGGAAGGTTACACTAGGAATTTGCTGGGGTTGTGGCTTCAAAGAGCATTTCTAGAGAGATTGTCTAGTGAGACTATTAGAGTCATCATAAAAAAGGGACAAAAGAGACACTAGGAGCAGAACTGGGGCTAGTTAGAAGGACAAGTTAGAGAGTAGAGCTCAAGCTAGATAGTATACCATCCGAGTTAGAGAGGAGGAAAACGCTCTAGAGGTTATGGCAATTATTTTCCATATCTTTGATTTACTTGCTTTAGCACTGATAGACCCGGGGTCTACACATTCATATAACTGCACAGCATGGGTTATAGATTGGGGTTTAGAGTTAGATGACCTTGGTTTTGATATGACGATTAGCAATCTTATAGGACAACACATCTTAGTGAACAAAGTATATAAAGATTGTCCTTTGTCAGTAGAAGGACATGTTTTCTTAGTGGATCTCATTGAATTGCCATTTAATGAGTTAGGTTTTATCTTGGGCATGGAGTGGTTGTCAAAGTATCATGCCATAGTGGATTGCAAGAGAAAGAGGATCACATTACAAGCTAGTAAAGGGTCAGAAGTGACATTGATTGGTGAGAGATCGAATTGCATGGCTAATAAAGTATCAGCAGTTGTGGCTAAAAGGATGATGCGAAAGGGTTGTCAAGCCTACCTTACATATGTGGTTAACACTAAAAAAGAAGTATCAAAAGCAAGTTAGATTTTTGTTGTGGCTGAGTTTGAGGATGTTTTCCTAAATGAACTACTCGATTACCACCAAAATGAGAGTTGGACTTTGGAATTAAGGTGATGCGAGGTATAACACCAGTTTCCATATCTCCATATAAAATAGCTCCTATGGAGTTGAAAGAGTTAAAGATACAATTGTAAGAGCTTTTTGACAAAGGTTTCATCATATTGAGTGTTTCTCTATGGGGAGCGCCAATTATATTTGTTAAGAAGAATGATAGTTCTTTGAGGCTTTGTGTGGATTACATGTAGTTAAACAAAGTTACCATTAAGAACAAGTATCCCTTCCCACAGATCGATGACCTTGTTTATTAGCTTAGAGGGGCAGGTGTCTTCTCTAAGATTGATCTTAGATCCGAGTATTATTTGCTAAGAGTGAAGGAGGTGGACAAAAACAAGACGTCTTTCAAAACTAGATATGGTCACTATGAGTTCCTAGTGATGCCTTTTGGGTTAACTAATGCACCGCTGATATTCATGAATCTTATGAATCAGATCTTTAGGCCATTTCTAGATCAATTTGTAGTAGTCTTCATCGATGATATCCTTATGTATTCTAAGTATAAGAAGCATCTATAAATAGTTTTATAAATCTTAAAGGATGAGAAGCTCTATGCTAAGCTTAGCAAGTGTGAGTTTTAGTTAGAGGAAGTGTTGTTTTTGGGGTATATAGCATCAGCATAAGGCATAAGGGTTTAATCCTAGCAAGATTCGGGCTATAATGGAGTGGAAACCACCTAGGAACATAATCAAGATTAGGAGTTTCTTGGGTTTGGTCAGATATTATAAAAGGTTTGTTAAAGGGTTTTCCTTAATAGCAGCCTCTATAACACGTCTTCTAAGGAAAGATGTGAAGTTTGAATGGGATAGCAAATGTCAGGAGAGTTTTGATAATTTTAAGAGTATGTTGACTGAGGCTTCAATTTTGGTTCAACTAATGTTAGGAAAAGAGTCCACCATATACAGTGATGCCCCATAGAATGGGTTGGATGTGTACTCATGCAGGATGGCAAAGTTGTTGCTTATGCTTCACGATAATTAAAACCTCATGAGAAAAACTACCCGACACATGAATTAGAGCTCGTAGCCATTATGTTTGCTTTAAAGATATGGATGTATTATTTTTATAGGGAAAAGTGTTATGTCTTCACCGACTACAAGAGTCTAAAGTATCTACTGACATAGAAAGAGTTAAACTTAAGGCAAAGAAGATGGATAGAGTTGATCAAGGATTATGATTGCCTTATTGACTACCATCCTAGGAAAGCTAATATGGTTATAGATGCCTTGAGTAAGAAGTTGATGTCAGCTTTGAAAGCAATGCATGTCAGTTTGAAGTTGCAAGATGATGGTGGTTTGTTAGCTAAGCTGCAAGTCAAGCCAAGTTTGATATAGGTAGTAAAGGATTCATAGAAGGATAATTATAACCTTTAAAGTATTATGAGTATAATCTAAGAGGGGAAGTCTATCGAGTTTGTGATTAAGGAAGATAGTTATTTATATTATCATAATCACCTTTGTATGCTAGATGGTGAAGATATAAGATAACAGATTCTGCAAGAAGCACACAATGCACCATATGCTATGCCTGGCAGTACTAAGATATACTAGGATTTGAAGATGGTCTATTGGTGGTTGGGCATAAAGAATGGTGTAGCTAATTATGTGACTAGATACATCACTTGTTAACAAGTGAAGGCTGAGCATTAAGTTCTTTTTAGTTTGCTACATCTTATAGCAATCCCGGAATGGAAGTGGGATAGAGTCACTATGGATTTTGTGATTGGACTATTGATGACTAGAAACAAGCATGATTCTATTTGGGAGGTGGTTGATAGATTGACCAAGTCAGCTCACTTCATTCTAGTAAGAAAGGATTATTCCTTGGAGAAGTTGGTTAAACTGTATATTGATGAGATAGTTAGGCTTTATGGAGTGCCTTCTTCTATTATTTCAGACATAGATCCCCATTTTACATTAAGATTTTAGAGGAAACTCTAAAATGCTTTGGGAACCAGGCTTAGTTCAGCATAGCTTTTCATCCTCCAATGGATGGTTAGTCAGAGATGATTATTCAAGTGCTTAAGGATATGCTTTGAGCATGTGCCATAAAGCTCAAAGGTAGATAGGATAAGTATATCTCTTTGGTGAAGTTCGCTTACAACAATAATTACTAAGCAAGCCTTAGAATGGCTCCTTACGAGGCATTGTATGGGAGATAATACAGGACTCTTTTATGTTAGAGCGAGTTGAGTGAGCATAAGCTTATTAGATCAAATTTGGTCAAGGATACTGAAGAGAAGGTGAAAATCATTAGAGAAAGGCTAAAGGCTGCTTCAGATAGATAAAAATCCTATACGAATTTGAAGAGAAGATATATCGAGTATGAAGTCGGTGATAAAGTCTTTCTCAAGGTATCTCTATGGAAAAGGTGTTGAGGTTTGGTAAGAAAGGAAAGTTGAGTCTGAGGTTCATTAGACCATATGAGATCATAGAACGTATGGATCCATTGGTTTATAGAATGGCTTTACCTTTAGAGTTATAGTAGATTCATGATGTGTTTCATGTTTTGATGTTGAGAAGGTATAGATTGGACCCTTCACATATGTTGACAGTTGAAGAAGTAGAGATATAGCCAGACTTATCCAATAAGGAAGAACTTGTAAGTATCTTAGCTGGAGAAGTTAAGGAGTTACGGAATAAGATCGTGGCATTAGTAAAGGTTCTATAGCGACATCACGGCATGGAAAAAGCAACATGGGAGATCGAAGCTCAAATCAGAGAGTAGTATCTACATTTCTTTCAATTAGGTATATCGAGGATGACATTTCTTTTAAGAGGGGAAAAAATGTAATGACTCAAAAATCCAAACTCTCGTAAATAGTACTTCCTAGGGTGAATAGTGATTCTTAAAACCCGAGTTTCACTAAGTGTACCAATGGGGAGTATTAATTATAAGAGAATGTTGGGTAAAGTTTGAAGCCAATTCGAAGTTATATGGATGGTTAAAAATGCTAAAGAAGATTTTATGGCAGTGTCCTGTGAATAGTATTGCAGGCAAAGTTGAATCATAAAATAAATTAAAAATTGCTCAAAATAATCTAAAAATTATACAACCTGAGACTTAAATATTTCAAATAGACTATTGGCTTTAGAATCATAATTTTTAGATATCGGAAAGTATTTTTACTAAATTAGGTGACGACAAAAAGTATCGATTTTTCAAGCTTTTTAAACGCAAATTTTTATGAGAGTCAAGGTTTATAATTTAAGGATTTTTTAAGACTTTATGGGGTGTTAAAAGGTGCTAAATAATGGAGAAAGATTTAAAATGGGGAATTTTATAATGGATTTTTGGTGACCATTAGATCTTGTGATCTTTTAATATTAGCCATCCATTTCCAACATTTAAAATGGTCAAAAGGAGAGTTCAAATTTACTATTTTCAGCAACCCCACTCTTTTCTTCCCCATAATTGCCGACACCACTAAAAGGAGAGGATTTCTCCATTATTGATTAATTTTCCTCCAAATTAACCCCATAAACAACATCCTAAGTGTTGATTCAACTTATATAAAGTTGATTTTTGAAGATTTAAGCATTGGGTAAGAGTTTTTCCAAGAGATTTTAAAGATTAAATGTATGGATGAATAGTGACCATTTTTATTTTCTAGTATTTTCTTTCAATTCTAATATTTTTCCTAGGCCCTACTAGTGCCTAAGAGTGCGTGTGTATGCTCATTTTATTTTTTAAAGCTCTATATGATTTTTTATGATTTTTTCAAAAAAAGGAACTTGTGTAAATCGTAGGCAAAAATTTGAACCGGGCTTTCCCAGGCAAGAAAAAGGCCTAGGAGAGCTTTGAGGGTACCTAACGACACATTTTGGTATGTGCAATCACATTAATACGTGGAATTTATGGAAAAATGCATTATGTGTAACTTAGCATTTAATGAGGTTGTGTGTAATTAATATGTATATGTGGGTGTATCATTAATTGATGTTGAATGTGCATTTATGTGGCATGAATGAGATGCAAGTATGCTAATGGGGTTGATCATGTTGGTTGAATGGTGGCATGCACATATATGTAGTATTATGCCATATATGGAAGCTATGAGTAATGTATGGGATGTTATGGTATGTTGCCTATGTATGTATTGTTATAAGATAGTATGAGTGTATGCATGTATATAGTTAAAGCCAAATGCCACTTAGCCATTGAATGGTTGATTATGCATGAAAACTCATTATGTAACATAATATCGATAAATGCCTTATTATTGGTAATATGGTGTTTTGATAAGTATAATGGCTTAAAACATATTTATGATGCTTTATGTAATGTAAGACATACGTGTATGTGATTTTGTGGCCTTGGGTATATGCAGGCCGAAAATAAGTGCATGTTGAGCATTATGTGCCTATTGTGATCTATGCGTATGGGTTGGCCTATGTAGTTTGTTTTGTCTTTGAATGCCATAGTGTTTTCTTTGGTCTCTTAAGGTCTACATCATGTGTGTGTGAGAGTGGTCACTTTCTAATGAATGGATATGTGTGTTTATGATCATGATACATTTTATGGCATGTAATGTATGAAAATAACTAAAAAAAGGTATTAAAGCTTATAGTCATGAAGAATAAAGTTCATTGGTGATTATGAGCGTATGTGAGCCTTAGTTGGCTATATGGTATAACTATGATATATGTGCTATGGGCATGATGTTTGGCCTTGTTAATGTGCAAAAATGGCTAATGTGACAAGTTTATGCAAATTGTGACATAAACCACAAAATATGTTAAAAATGGTTGTAATGGGATAAAATGATGAGTTTAATAGTGCTTATACATCTAGACAACCTAGTTTGGATAGGTTGACCAATCAATTAGGATTTTAGTAGCTGCCAGCTTACCTTCGAGTATAAGACCTATGGGTCACCGTTTCTCCTATTGACGGGCATGAGGCCTTCAGGCCAATGTATCTACGTATCTACAGATGCAAGTGCCTTCGAGTATAATGTTTTTATGTACTTTTAGGTACAAGTGCCTTTGGGCACAATATTATTATGTACCTTTGGGTGTGAGGCCTTCAAGCCAATAATATCCACTATCTAGTCTTGGATAGTTGTCTCCTTAGTATGGGTATGAGTTAAACATGAGAAAATGATAAATGTGATAAAATAAGGAGTTTAACATATAAAAATGATTATGAAACTCGGACATTGAGTTATGGTATGAAAATGAGGTTATGACATGCTTGCTATGAGGTGATAAATGAGTATGTTATGTATATGGTTCATTTTATTTATGTTAATGCTAGTTATGCTATGTGCATATACATAATGCGGCTTATGTATAATTGGTGACATGTATATATATCATTGTGCTAGTTTGCTCATAAACTATAGCTATACTCACTATTGATAACATATTATAAAATTGTTATGAAATGAATAATTGCATGCTTAAAATTGACATATTCATATTAAAGTGATTTCACCACTAAGCGAAAGCTTAGTGCATTGCTTTGTTTACGATGCATAGGTAATTGAGCAGCATATTAGAGTCAAAGCTTCTGCCCCACAGGAGAACACAAAGACTGCCCACTTTTTGGTATTTCTATTTTCTTTTTTTTTTTTTGTAAAATGGTCTTGATGCATATGTAATAGAAGTGCTTTTGTAATTCCAAAGGGATTGCGTCTAATCTGTAATATGGGTCAGTTTTTGTAACTTAAAATTGTAATTATTGTAAAAGCTTTATATTTCTCTCATGTTTTGCATGATATCTCTTGATATTGCGTGTGAGAGTGCTGCTTCTGATGAGCTTGAGGCTCTGTGATTTTTTTTATTGGTTGGAGGGTTAAAAGGACCCATTTGGAGTTGTGTTGTGATGTATGTTGATTTAGAAGTGTTTTTAACAGGTTTACTATTTTGGAAAGTGTCCCGGTACAGCTGATATGCTGTCAAATTTTTGACATAATGACCCCATTAGTTGCCTCGTAAAGTGTGCCAAATGGTTTTTAGTGTTTTTTATAACTCCTTAAGCTAAGAAATGTTTTAATTAATAAAAGTTTTAATTTAAAATGGGATTTTGAGATAGTGGAATCCAATATTGGTATACGTGGGCACTCTCTATTCAGGTTCGGTGTACGGGTCAGGTAAAATGTGTGACATCTAGCCATGCATCATGACTACCTAAGTGCTAAAAAGTCAAGTGGTTTAACATAGATTAAGTACCTATGTAAAGATCTCATGGTGGGTCTCCGATGTACTTACTTCCTAAGTAAGCATCCACATGTTAACTACAAACATCTCTATACTTACAACTTGTCAGAACTACTACTTGATCCAATCAAGAACTATAATATGTGTTGATTTATCCGTATTAATAGTGTCCCATCTTTTTAATACTATGATCAGGGATATTTAGGTATATCACATTTGCATGTAATAAGAATATCACATTATGAACATTTCATGATTTTCTCTGCAATGTGATTATATACTAGGGACTTTATAACATGGTTTAAGACAATGTAAATAATTATAAGTAGTATATAAAAGTACTATGATATAAAGAAAGTTGCCTTATTTTATTAATTCATAAGGTTTAAATACATGAACACTACCCTATTACATAAGCTCTACCTTATTACATGAGCTCTAGGGCTTATTTCTAACATGTATTCCCTTAAAAGTATTCTTGGAGCAATTGGTTGTTAATGAGCTTGAGGATTAATAGGTGGATCCTTATCCCCTTCAATACCATCCCATTTTATTGGTTCCATTGCTCAATTCCTTCGATCTCTTCTTCTTCTTTGAAAAGTGAGCTCAATATCCAGATCAATTTTTATTAGTATGCCCTATTATGCATGGTGTATACAGTAATAAAGATATCTAGAAAATCAAACATACAAGTATTAGACAGTTGGATTAATATACAAACTCTACGCAATTCACAATACACAAAAATGATCCCTAGTAATGGCACTAAAAACTTGATTGCCTCTAGCATAAATGTGATATATAGCACATGCACTAGTCATGTCAAGTAATAAAGTATTGAATAGAGTATCATTCCCAATGAGGATCAAGTGTGTGCAAAGTGCAAAAAAAAAAGGAATTTGTGTCAATGTTATCTAAGTAATTTCAATTTTATTTAAGCAATCACAATAAGAAAATAGCAAAATGCTAAAATGCTAAAGTATAATTAAACTAAAGCAATGCAAAGGAAATTAACTTGAATATAACAATGCCTATGGTTTAAATATTAGGTTACTTATTTAATCTATATTATGCTTGAATTATCTGTTTGTGATCATGCAATGGGGTGGAGGTGATAGGATTATAGAATAAGTCCTACTAGCTTGTTTAAAGCACAGTTTTCTTCTTAAAAAAGATCTTTATTAGGGTAATCTAATCTAAGAAGCATAAAGATAATCTTTCTTTGATGCAAATCTTTCTATTAGGGTACAATTTGCAAAAATTGCATTAAAATTCTAAGGTCCCTTTCGATTAAACCTAGTATTTAACATCATGCAAACCAATATTAATCCAATTAAGGATAACAATATTCACCTATTAACTTCTCAACTAAAACCATCATAGACATATGAAAAATCATGCATAGAAAGATAGAATTAAATAATAAACAAGAATGCATAAACCTCAATAACCCATTTCATAAACCTTACATAATATGGGATTAAACTTTCCCTTAACTAAAAGTTCTACTCCCTAATCATGTTCATCATAAAAATGTTCTAACAATTCATGAATACAAACATTCCCAAAAGAAAAATTAGTTAAAAAAGAAAAGAAGATTCAAACTAAGATGAGCCCTTTGAGGTCTTCAATTAATCCTTTAGCTTAAAAGTTCCTCCATAATCTATAATTGCTCCTTAAAAAATAAGCGTTCTTCTTCTTGAAAGAGAATAAGTGTAAAGAGAGAAGAAAGTGGTGGAATTTGTTATCTTCTCAAAAGTGGAGAAAAATGAGTATATATAGGGTTGTCAACCCTAACCCTAATGCAAGTGGGGCCACAATGGTGGAAGAAGAAATATTATTTACATGTGTAAAGACGCTTTCTTCCACCCTTTTTTTATAGAAAGTTTCCTAATAGGCATGTATTTGGGTTTTCATGTAAACTAACATTCCAAACTTGATTCAATTGTATTATTCAATTAATTTCTAGCCTAAAAAATATGAGTGGTCCACAATCTTAATAAATTTGCAAAATTTCTCTAATATTTCCTAAAAATTAATTACATCATCTCAAGAGTAGTCCACCATTCCAAATATAGGAATTAAAACTAAAATTAAATAAAAAAGAGAAAATTAAATAAAAATGAACTAAAAATAAAAGAAATTAACTACTAAAAATTGAATTAATTGAGAATGATCACAATCAATACTTTTATTCTAATACTCTATCCTTGAAGATCATTCAATTAATTTAGGCATTGTAGTGTTAATTTTGATGAAATTATGATTAGTGTCTCTTTATTTTGTAGTGAATAAACTACTTGCTATGAAAAAATTTAAAATCCACAATGGACAAAACCTTTATAGAATTTACAAAATTTGTTGCAGATTGTAGTTCCATGATGGATTCGCAACGTCACAAATTAGTTGTGAAATCTTCATTGGGGATTATCCATAATGGATTTATATTTGTGTTGGTAATTCCCTAACGGATCTAATCCATTGTGGATAAAAAAAATTCTATTGCTAATTTTTTTAATTTGTTTTTCTTTAATTTATTTCTTTTACTTTTATGACATATTTTTGGTTACATATCCATCTCAAAATTTAATGAAATTATTTTCTTAAAAAAAATTGCTATGAAATTTCCATCCAATCTGTCGCAGAATAGTTTTAAAGCAATGACTTTGTTAGGAAATATATGTATCCACATTTTTCCACCATGGCATGCATTTCTTGTCATTGATCGTCGTCCTGCTTCTATTTGTCTATATGTAATCCAAGTGGGTTCAAGTGCTTGAAGAGCATATCTTCCAAATAAATATGATTAGCTTAAAAAGCTATTCCTTTCATTATTCCTCTATGTTGTTTACAGAATCGTGTTCTTTTTAGGTTAGAGTTGATGGTTCTTTATTAATTCCATCTCTACTACAAAACTAGACATGAGAGTTTCTTCTCATCCAACTCCTCGTGAATGAAATAATTAAAAAAATATACGTCTTTAACGAATAAAATAATACACTAAATTGCATGATTTTTTAAGATTTCACTTAATTTATTTATTTTAATCTATTTCTTAGTTAATTAGATCTATTTATTTA
>CANXYI010150874.1:0-11070 GCA_948208565.1 Hura crepitans
AAGCCATGTAGTCCACTATTCATATGAATCATGCCTCGTGATAAGCCTTCTCTCACAATGATGATTTAGGGCATATTTCACCTAAAGGCTTTCAGGGGGAGGAATAAGTAACCCCAATTTCTCTTATAGCCAAATCTGTAAAAAAAAAGAAGAAGAGAGTTATTAGGTTGGAAAATCCATAAAGGGCCATCTAAGCAAAAATTAGGCAAACCCGTTAGTGCGAAAGCCTTTACTAGGCAAAAATTAGGGTTGAAAGAAAATAAAAGTTAGAGGGAAAACCTATGATGGGCTCTTTATGCATACTTGTAAAAGGAGTGGACTTTCGGTGACAAAATCAACATCTCTTTTCTTCAGAGCATCCAAACCTCAAATGGTTTTAGCTAGGAAAACACCAAAAGGGCTACACCTAGAGCATATTTCAATTAGAAGCTAAAGAGTCTTAAAATCATATGACTCATCCTTAAAAGTAACCATAAGCCATTTGCTAAGGATACATAACAATATGCACTTCACCCATTCCATAAAATTGATGGGAGACTGGTAAGCATGGTTTAAAATTGCTTACAAAGAGAATGGGCCCACACTCGACACTACCTTTTGAGCTATAATGGGAGGAAAGCCCAAAGTAAGGACAATATCCATGAAATAATAGTCCTTAAAAGAATGCAAGACTAAGGGACCATCTAGAGTGATTTTATAGTCTAAAATGGCAACAAACTCTTCTAAAGTTGGGGTAATCTCTTGATGATTAAAGATGAACACATGAATAATGGGATCCCAATATTGCACAGTTACATTCAGAAAATTGTGATTAATATATACTTTGCTCAAGAACTTAAGGGAAGAAAAGCAAGTAAGGGTAGGAGAAGTCCAAGAGGCCTTTGGCTCTAAAATCTTGGACAAATTCTAGTTAAAGGAAGACATGATGGAAGCAAGTCATAAAAGATGAATAGTTAGGTATTTATAAGCCAAAACCCCATAATTCCTTCTACAATTAGGACTGGGAATCCAAATCATGCAAGGATATCTATACAGACCTTGTAATATGTAAAAATAGCATCATGGTCTAGACGGACTAAGAAGTCATGTCTGCAGCTATATTGGTTTCTTATCCAAGATCCTGTGTCATCAACATCCACACAAACTAATACATCCTAGGTCTACATGGACTAGCATATCTTAATGCGTACTTTCCTCAAAAACCTAAGAGAACAAAAGTAAGCAAGTGTAGGAGAAGTCCAAGAGGCCTTTGGTTCCAAAATCTTAGACAAATTCTAGTTAAAGGAAGACATAATGGGAGCATGTCAAGAAAGATAAATAGTTAGATATTTATAGGCCAAAACCCCACTATTCCTTCTCTAATTAGGACTAGGAATCCAAAACATACAAGGAAGTTTGTACAAACTTTGTAATATATAAAACAACATCATGGTCTATACGGACTAAAAGGGCATGTCCATGGCTATATTGGTTTCTTATCTAAGATCTTTTGTTGTCAATGTCTGCACAGACTAATACATCTTAAGTTTGCATAGACTAGCATATCTTGAGCCCACATAGACTAGAATATTTTAAAACCTCACAGATTAGTACATTTTAGGTTCGCATGGATTCATTTTAAAGGATGGATTATAATGGGCGATAAAAACCAATTCATGTACTCTTTCATGGATAAACATACATAAAGAGTAAATATATCTCAAAGTAAAGTTGAAATTGTATATACACAAAATCAGGAGTTTAAAGTTTTGTATATATAGAAAAAAGGAACAAAAGGGCAAAGTAATTCCTATTCCAAAAGAAGAACAATGTTATCCATCCTCTTCCTCTATGTCTCCATCATCAGAGGAGATCACTAGCTTCTCTACAACCTTAAAGGCCTTAACCTTCCTCTGGGTTTTATGAAGGGCAGTAACCCTCATTGATAGTTGACTCTACAAAAAGAGTGGAGGATCAATGCTTAACATACATAATTGTATAAAATTAACCATAGCAAGAAAATTGCTCATAGTAAAGACTCGGGTTTCATCGATCATGGCTTTTCTAAAGATCTCTACCACACTAGCAGTCCTCTCTATAAAGGCTCTCTTCACCTTATAAAAAAAACAAAGCAAAAGTTACACTTCAAATCCAAACAATGTAAATGATCAGCAAAAAGATCATACTAATGTAGTGTTTTCTAGCTCGAAGGGAACTGGCCAGTTCTCGATGGGTAGAAGATAGCTCCCCATCAATGGCATAATGTATGTAACTCAGCTCGAGGATATCAATTAGAGTGCTAATGACCTCATTAAGCAATGAGGGTTGACTAGCAAATGGACCATGAACTTTGCTATGTGCAGAAGGCGGTGAGAATAGAGAAGTAGGGGAACTGGGGGTAGTTCTTGGTCATTTTTACTAGAAGCCACAGTAGGCTACAACATAACACACAGTCAGAAGATGTCTCTAAAAATGAATCGAGAGTTAAGCAATTCACCTTAGAAGGAGGAGGTCTAGATGTATAAGGAACTTGCGAGAGCAAATGAGTGAAGGCCTAAGAAGGGCAGTTCTCTTCAGCATCCTCTATCAACATTCCCCTAGGATCCCTACTATCATACTCTCCACAAATTCTAGGTCTTCTATATATCTTTTGAACAACATTGAGTTAAGAGGATTATAAGGAACATGGCATACATCAGGCCTCATATGCTAGTTCATAATTCTCTCTCCTAAGAATTTAGAGTAATCCTCTAGAGTGGTTAGTAAGATATGGCAGAAGGATAGTTCTCTAATAGAGCGTAAAAAATCCGGCAATTCCTCAATTGGAAAAACCCACCAAGCTAAATCAACCTGTAAAGGTAAGATAGTTATAGGTACCTAGATTGCTAATAATGGATTTTTTTTATGTGCAGGAAATACTCACATCAGTCTAAGCCCTAGAACTAAGGTAGTGGTGATGCTGCATCAGTGAAACTGCATTCTAAAGGCCTAAAAATGGTTGAACCCACCTATCCATTACTAGATAACGACGAGGCACATCTAGTTCATAAGGACAGGCTAATATATAAAGCTCATATGCCCATACCTACAACTAAAAAAAAGCACAAAAGGTAAAGTCATAAAAAGGTTACATGTGAAACGAAAAGGATCAGAATAAGTCACTTACCAGTACACCTTATACAAAGCCTTAAAAAAATTGATGGCTCTTTTTGGTACAAGTAGCCATGTCCAAGCTCCAAAACACCTATCTAAGAGATGAGCAGCACTAGTTCTAGGAATTGATTTTATCAAATTGCTATAAGATAAGGAGAAAGCTCTAGCTCATAGTGCCATTAGCATTAGCAAAAAAGGTGGTACTGAGCAGATAAAGTATGAAGCATCGGGTGTATTGATTGACCTCTAACTAACTAGAAGGGGCCTCATCTACCTATTTCTCATGCAAATTAGTGCATCAAATGCTTTTGACATGAACTTAAGGAATAATGCCTATTAATTCCCTCACTTCTTGCAGCCGGAGTGAAGGATGGCGATAACAAGCATCGAATGCAATTACGCGTCCTGTGAATGGCACCCCAGTAATAAAGGCCCAATCAAAGGGTGTTATGGTCATCTCCCTGAAAGCCAAGTGAAAAGTATGTGTCGTTTCCATCCATCAGTCCAACAATGCTCTCAAAGCTTGCAAATCATGATTGAAGTCTTTACCAATGAGATGGTCTAGAAATGTTTGAAATCCGGTAGCCTTAACCCTATTCTTCACTAGCAAAGGCATAGTAGAATACCATTACTGAGGTCTAGAAAGAGTACCCCTACATTTGAGATATGTCTCTAAAAAAAAGAGGCAAGGACATAAGTGTCCGTATGGACTAATATAATAAAAATAGGGCCGCACAGACCATAAAAGGAAGGGTTACAGAAGGTCAGTATAGACTACAAATAAAATCACAACAGGGAATTTATAGAGACATAGGTCTACACGAACCATATTCATAAGCAGATATAGGTCTGCATAGACATATAGTAGTTACCAATAAGTCTGCACAGACTTTTTAGACTATCACATACAGAACAATCCTATAGCATATCTTAATGTTGTCGAGATGAACAATTGCAGGCAAGGTCCACATGGACCTAGTATACCCTAGCAAAATAGGTCTATATGGAGCTATAAAACTAGAGACAATTCGCATCATAAAAATAAAGGAAAATCCAAATCAAATCCGTAATGAGGCACACAAGGGAAAGAAAACACACCAAAGGGTAAACCTCTAAACAAGCATGGTATGTCAAATTCACCGAAAGTGGAGTTGGGTCACCAAATACAACTCATTCACCTGAGTAGCATTTCAAGGACGGTTGATGGCTACAGAAGGTGTAAAATTGATTGAAATTAGGATTGAATTGTCCTTCACTAAAGGAGGAGGGGAATAATAGGTCCTTGCACTTATTGGGATAAGGAGAACCATCGGAGTTCCCTCACTTTCACTAGAGGATGATGAATGGGAACCACTGGTAGCATAAGAAGCCATCAAGAAGGGTTTTTTAGCGATAAAAAAAGAGGAGAAGAAAAATTGAAAAGATTGAAAATGAGAAAAGAAGATGGAAAATGAGCGGTTATCACTTTGTCATAATAGGTCCACATGAACTTGTGAACTTTAAGTCTGGATGGACTTATGTTAACGTTGTCTGCATGGACTTATGCTAACTTTATCTCCATGGACCTATAACCACATGGCTACTAGAGACTTTACAAGACACCTCTTAAAAGCTAGACAATATCAAATTAATGTTTTGTTCTTTCTTATAGGATCGACTCAGTATCTAATCTAACACTTTCAAGATTGACTCAGTGTCTAATCCAACACTCAGTGTCAAATCCAATATTTTTAGGATTAACTCAAAGTTCAATCCTCAATCTCAGATTCAGCCTTATAGGCTAATCCACTTCTTTGGGGTTTAGCCTCATAAGCCAATCCACCATTTCAACTTTAGCCTCAAAAGCAAATCCACCATTTTGAGTTCAGCCTTATAAGCCAATACAAAATCCATACAAAAGTGTAGTCAACAATGGTATAATCAAAAGAAGCAAACATTCACATTCTATATAGCTTCATGATAGGTAAGCATTCTTGACTTATGTACTTTGATATGCACCATTGTTACATAGCACACACTAAAGTGGGGGCAACTGTAGACACCTTACTACTGACCCATGATGATAGCTAGAGATAGGCTCCCAAGTAATGGCATAAGCCCTTAGGAAATATGTTCACACAGGCCTATTAGACAAAGTTCGTATAGACTTAATATAGAAACTAGTCCAAAACATAGCCTACAAAGCCCATGGATTGTCATACTTAGACTTAGTCTACACAGACTAGTGCGAACAAGTCTGCATGAACTTGTCGATGGGAAAAGCTTTCCAAAAGCAAAATTCATCCTATTTAGATTAGGATTCATAATCCCATTAGAATTATGACCCTTTTCTGAATTGGAAAAGCCTTAAACCTAAAGCTTTAAATATTTCTCTTAAACTAAGGAAAAGGAGGTCGAAAAACCTATTCTCTTAGCATGTACATCACATTCTAGCATTCAAAATAAAATCTTAAACAAAAATACATCCACTCGACCCACTAGCTTCATAAAAAAGTACTTATTGCCAAGTTTTCCACAATCTCATGCCATTGTTTGAAGAGATATTCATTCAAGTAATATATGAGGTCCCTTTCATCTTTCATGTTGTTTTTATAGGCCTATAATCTCCAAAGATCGATTGAAAGTGAGGCAATTCTTTGTTATTCCCACTTTAAATAATAAGGAGTAGGTCATTGTCATAAGAGGTTTCATAATGTACTATTCATCACGATCATGCTATGTTCATTCTGTTATGTTAATTTGTATTAAATGGACTTGATTGTAAGCATGATAAGGTCTAGATAAACTTAGATTTATTAATTATGAAAATGATAAGGTCCACACAAACTTATATTTCTTATATAAACATGATGAATCAGTCCGCACGAACTTATATCCAGTAAACATAACTCAGTATTTTGGATGTCTTGTTATAAGCTATGTGATCTTAGTTGTTTCCATGTGTTAACATGATTATATTATGTATGAAAACACACACTAGCATGTAGAGAAATATCATATAGTCCATACAGACTCCTTGTCATGAGGGCTATAGTCCGTATGGACTTATGGGTGATAATTCGTATCATTTTCATTTAATTTTGCCTCATTTATATAAGTGATTGTTCTTAATTCACAAGCTTTAAATGTGTTTGTGTCTTTATACTTTTTATATGTTTCCTCATGTGCTCTTAGTTTAATGTTGTTTATCTTTTGAGTTGTAATCTATTTTGTTTATTAGACTGGGAGTTTTGGACGAACATAACTTTTCCTCGAGGATAGTTCACATAGACTAAAGCTAGAGCTTCATAAAGTCCACACAAACCAAGCAACGTAGAGGCAAGACCATTCTAATGCCTTATTTCATTTCTTCTAGTTATGTACTTATTAAGTCTTTTGGTTTATTTTGGGTTGTAATAGTTAGTTAATTAATCTATTTTACACGCCAATTGTTCAACTTTCACATTAAATGATTTTTTTACCTAATTAATTAGTGTTTTCCTTAATAAAAATGGATTTGAGTTTTCTTAATCAAAAGTCACAATAACAAAAATGTATTTTAGTAAAGCCAAATCTCTTAGAGATGGGAGTTAGGAAATTACCACTAATTATACATAATGTATGTGTACATAATTATACATCCACTCATACTACATCTATTACATGCATTATGTCTATTTCACATATGTACACATACATGGACATCATTCAGCCATCATACCATGTGTATCATTAACATGCATTCATCCATATTTATGGCTCAAACATACCACACTAACATCATACATAAAAAAATGTATTTCAATTTACATTATACATAAGTATTCACATACTAACGTGCGTATGTATATATATATACATGTGTATATTAGGGCATTAGTAAAAATGCATAATTTAGTTTATTTGCATATACCAAATAAGTTATAATGCATCCATAAGGATTGTCAAAACCTTGTTCTTCCCTTTATCCTAGGTTTTGTTAGTTTTCTCAACTAACTATAATAGATTCAATACATAAAAAATTCATATAAAATCAACCGAGCATTAAAAAAAATTGAAAACATAGACATGACCTATGGGACCTGAGGAATAAAGAAGTAAGAATGGTGGTTTTTGCTTCTTAGGGCATTCTCTATTGGACTTTGGAGGAAGCCAACATTATTCCTCTGTTGACTAATATTTAACCCCTTTTATAGCCCTTTTTCCCATTTTTTGTTGTATTTCTTAGCCTCATTTTTAATACTCGAGAAACCCTAAAAGTTATATGATACAAACCTCAAAATCTTCTAAAAATTTGTGCTCAAAAATCACAAAAACTGAATAAAAATGTAACTTTTCACTATACATGAATTCCATAAAAATACTTCCCGACCTCTAAAAATTCCAATTCTAGTGCCAATAAGATAATTAGAATATTTAAGTATCAAGTTGTATTAATCCTAAGTCATTTTGAGTAAAAATAAAATATATGTATGATTCAACTTTGCCTTGGTCACTATTCATAAGGCACTACTATAAAAACATGCTTTGTGATTTTAACGAACCAAACGACTTCTAATTAGTTTCAAACTTTGTCTAAAATTACTCTATGACTAATACTTTCACTTAGTAGTCTCAATGCATCTTACACCTTGGCAACACCATTTATCTCAAGAAAGTATTATTCATAAGTTAGAATTTTTGAGTTGTTACATCACAAGTAGTGGAAACCACTAAATTTACCTAGACTGAGGTGGTAGTCATGAAACTTTAAAAGGTAAATTAAGGCTTTAAAATAGAAGAATTAAAAATTAATCATATTTCCTTTATCTTTCGGCACAAAATTTGAGGAGTCCCTTAATTGTGAAATTCTAGAATTTTTTTTTGTCTTAAGAAGTAATTTTGGCGATAAAAAATTTTGAGGAACAAATTTTTAAAGAATAAAAGAAAACTATGAAAAAAAAAACCAATTATTGGATAATTACATGGCAAAATCATGACCATCTGTGTATTTAATATATAAAGCCAGGCTTATGTGAGGGTAACACATTAGATAACTCATCTATCTTCTTCTTCCTTTAACTAAGGTAGACATCACCCACCTTTAAAAGCCATTTCCCAATTTCTTTCATCAAATACCCCAAAAACATAAGAGAAACCCTTTAATCGATCCTTATAACCTTTACTTTCTTATTTTGTTATTTATTTCATGTGAAAAAGTAGTTTTGTGGAAAAAGAAAAGAAATCAAAGTTAGGGTTTTGAAACCCTATAAGCAAGGTAAGCATACTTTAGGGTTCTAATATTTTTATACGATATTACAAGTGCTTGGTATTTCGGTACATGTGTTATTTTTGAGTTTCAATTTGTGTAAAATTTTCTATGATTTTTATCAAACCAAATACCTATTATGGAACTTAGTGCAAAAAGGAGAGAGGTAATCTAAAGGCAATGAAAAGTAGTAAAGTGTTATTCTGGACATTGAGAAATCACTTTGTAAGTGTATTTAGTAAAAAATGTGTACACAATAATTATTTATGCATTTTTAGTTGAAAAACCTATTATAGAAGCTATAGTTTTAGTAGTTTAAATTGTCTTCAAATTATATTAATGGCATAATAAGGTTTAATATATGTTAAATAAGTGAAAACAATAGAGAAATGGTGATAAAATTAAAGTATGGATAAAATGTGTACTTAGTTGTATATTATGTAATAAAAGGGAAAATGGTAATTTTTGACATTATATATAATTAAGCTATTTTTGTACAATTACTTATGTTGGAATAATGTTTGATGGAAAAGAAATGCATTATATTGAAATGTGGTATATTATACTTGTAATGTGTGTATGCATTTTGTGTTTGCATGTGTTGATTTCATGTGTAATGTAAAGAAACATAAATTGTATTGTTTGTATAATTGGGATGTCAATTATGATTATGGAATATAAGTCTTCAAATAAGAAATATGTATAGGACATAATAGTCAATGAGGTAAAGAATGATACGAATGTGATTAAATGTTATATAGAAAGAACATGTAACGTAAAATTGTATAATGCAAAGTGTTAAAAGCCAATATGTGTTAGAAAACCTACAGGATAGGTTGACTAATCAACTAAGGAATTAGTAGTTGCTAGATATTTGGTATCATTTTTATGAAGGTGTGACCGCCATTAGGTCTATTTAGGCCACTGCATATATATATATCGTACATTGATATAATCCATTATACATTGACATATAATGATTACTTATGTGGGTGCAACCACTGGTAGGTCTGACAAAACCACTACACATAATTTCATATGGGTGCAGTAATAGGGAGGTTTAATAAAATCACTGCATATTAGTGATAACTCATCATGCTATTGCAGTAGCCTTTAGGTAAAAAATATAGGTTATTGCACACTATAATCCTAATGTCTAGCATTGGGATTTATATTTATTAGATATAGACTAATCAATTGTTCAATTAATAAAATGGAATTGTGTGCATTATAAAGTGAATAAAAGACTTGATAAATGTGAAGTGAGAAGGCATATGTTATGTTTGGAATAAGGTAATAAGACAAATGTATACAGGTAAATAGCATATATAGCAATATGTGTGCATATGGTATGATATGATTGCATGGCATTGCTTGCTTAATATGTATTTGTGTGCACACGTGTTTAAGTATATTTTATTGAATACACCACTAAGCTTTGTGCTTAGTGAATTGTATTTTTGGTGCATAGGTAGTAGGTAGTCAGCCTTGGACAACCTCGATAGTAGTAGTGCAATGCAAAGGAGATATTCACAAGTGTTTTTGGTACATTTTGGTTTATATAGTGTGATGTAATATTATAAGTTGTAGGCACTTATATATAAGCATATTAGGATTAGAGTATTGAGATATGTTTTATGCTATGGTATGTTAAGATGTAAACATATATTAAACAACTTGTGTTTTTATGATTTCCATGCATATGGATGAGATTGCATATTTTGTTATGGTTGCTTAATAGATTGAGTTAAGATCAGGACCAAAAGACTAGGATGTTAGCGAATGATTAAGAAGATATATAAGTATTATTTTTTATAGGTTTTATTTTGGGATATGTCTATATGTAGCCGTTATGATATAAAAAAATTTGTTGTATCAGGACAATTATGATTATATGTGTGATTTTCATATAAAAAGGTCATAAAAAAGATAATGGTAAAGTTGATATAAGTCAGTTTTCTTGTCATCGCTTTTTCAAAATGGTAATGGTTTGGGTAGAAGTTGTCACAATGTGGCATCCCTTATTTAGATCCAGCTACTAGGTCAAAGAAAGGGGTGTTACAGGCTAAATGCATATCCTTGATATAGTTTGATTATTGGTTTTGAGATTTTAAGAATTGTCTTATGCATTATGTTGTGAATGTTGTAATTGGTATATTTAGCCTTATGAGTTCGATGAAAGGCCTAAACATTAGTAAAGGCTTTATTTTATGTTTTACACATGAGTCTCCTTCACATAAATTATACATGGTTATTTTGAGTAAGGAAACTCAAGTATGTACATAAACTTCAATGTTTATGATGATTATGTGAGATAGTCCCCTAACTATGAATCTTTTTATCAAGATGAGTACTATATATCATTATGCTTCTTATGTAAGTGCATTATATGCAAAGTAAGGTATGATGGTACATATATATGATACATATATTGGCTTGGCTGAATGGTCCATTAAGTGGTTATAGTGCTTTGAGCACTTAATAAGCATAATCAAATTATGATTCAAGCAAGATGCTACGTCATGAATATTATTCCTGTATAAGCAAGCAATGTGGTTTCTTATAACAAGTAAACCATGAATCATTATTATGTCATCTTATATCAAGAATAAGATGGGGAAACAAAAATAATAGCATTAATGCCCAATACAATTAGACAACCTAGATTAAATAGGTTAACCAATCAACTAAGGAAATATGTTAGTTGCTAA
>CANXYI010151045.1:0-14474 GCA_948208565.1 Hura crepitans
CTTCCCTAATATACTTATATCATGCCTACATGTGCCATGCACAATGTTACACAAAATTTAACCACATTATACTCACCCACCTATACATGCATTTCACCCTAATTCAATATACAATTCTTATTATTTTCATGCCAAAAACACCATTATAACCTAATTATACCAAATTATCATGCATATACCCAAAATTACACAATTCCATACAATGTTTTACACACAAAACTCAACATACAAATAAGGCACATTAAATTTAGCTTATTCCACATATCTAGGGTGTGAGTACACCCTTTTCTCCACCACTTCTAGCCTTATTGCCTTGGTTCTCCTCACTTGAATGTGGTACCCCTAAACATACACAATTTTTGACTTAGAAAAATTCTCAAAAAATATCTAGAGCTCTAATTTAAAATCTAAAACTATAGGAATGCTTAAAATAACTTAATCTACCTATACTAAAAATAAAAAAAAAATATGGAATTTGACCACTTACACTCACTTTGGTCACTATTCACCTAAGTGGTGAATTTCCCAAATTGAGCTATTTTCTTCAATTTTTTGATGGAATTAGTGTCTATGGATGATGGAGGCTTAATTTCCTATATTTTGTGTGAAGTTTAAAGGAGAGAGGAGAAAGAAATAAAGCATTCTTATAGAGGAAACCATGAGGTTGGCATTGTCTTTTGATGGTTCTTAAGGAAGAAGATGAAGGTTGGCATATGTGAGGAGATTCATATGTGTAACCATTTAAGTAAGGTGGGTTGGATGCATGGGATTGGCCCACATAGCCACCTAATGCTTAAATTTCATTTTTTACATTGCCTGCACCTCAAAAAATTCTCATTTTAGTTATAAAAATCCTCAATTAGTGTAACTAGACCCACGTAAAATTTCAAGTCAAAATTTAACAGTTGACTTTTTAGCACTATTCACCCATCAGAATAAAATATTCAAAAAAATATCTATTGGCCTTAGAAAATTATAATTCCTCCTCCATCATACTCAGTGGAATTTTTGAGGTTTAAGGTATAGTATTTTTGAGACCGTCCGGGCACATCCCAGGATTATCCCGGCCTGACCGCATTTTATCTCCTCATCCACTAGTTCTTGACCTAAAATGATTTTATTGGTTATGCTAAAATTTTTAATTCATTCATTTCCCCATTTTTAGGCCCGTCAAGGTTTTATGACTAATATGCCAGTCATCGGATGATGACTCATACAGTAGGAATATCACTCGGGCCTAAAAGGTACTATTCATAAAACCTTGACTGTCGGGCATTACAACTAGTCTATTGAATAGACTAGTCTACTAGGTAGTAGATTGTGTAATTAATTTGAATATATGATTCTAGAGGTCTACGGACTGATCCCTATGATGTTTATCATGCTAGTGCAGCGGTGGGGGTCCAAAATGTGGATCACTACACTATTTTAGTTCTTTATAGGTCCAGTGTATTAAAGTGTCATCTATCTAGTCGAGCTTATTAATTTAATGAAATAAATGACCTATAAGCACTGATAATGGTAGATATTATTAAATTACTTAGATTTGGAGTAATTACCTGAATGAATAATTGTTTATATAATTAAGGGTATTTTGGGAATTTGATATGATACATTAATATTAATGGCATAAATCAACAAATTACTTAGTTTTAAATAATTAAATGGATGATTGAATATTGTTTATATAATCAGGGGCATTTTGGTCATTTTGATAAATGTATTTCAATTATTGGCATAATAACCTGAATAAATTGATATTATCATTATATATATGCATGACAACAATGGTGACATGATTTAAATGCTTGAATTCACCACTGAGTATATTATATACTTAGCATACCTATTTTAATGTGCAAGTAATCAGTATCAGCAAACAGCCTTGTAATATGTGCAACTGAGTTTAGAGGACAAGTTTAGAAAGTTATAATGTAGATAGTGTACAATTTTGCACTCATATACATAGGTGGGGAATGGGTACCATGTAAAAGGTCATGTAATATATATATGTAGACTGTGCTTTATAATAAGTAAACTATTAGACTATATGAATGTATGACTTTATTTATTGGGTGTTTAGTATTTAAGCCTGAGACTCTAGATTATGGATTATCTGATTATGGCCTGAGACTTGTGTTGATGAACTGATAGATAGATGATGTTAGGTTGCTTATTTATGGGACAAGGTGGGTCCAGGAGATGTAATAAGAAATTATTAAGCTGTATTTATAGGTTTAAAAATTTGGGTAATGACTTAGACGATTGTTATGCTATTGAATTTTAGGAAAAATTTAAATAGCCATAACTAACTATTTTTGGACATGAATAGGTTGACATGATCCTAAGTTGAGCTAATAAAAAGACAAAACTAGTTTTAGAGTTAAACTGAATCAAATAATAAGATATTGGTAAAAGTTAAACAAATGAACTAGAAAGACAATTTCAAGAGGGGTGACCTAGTGGGAAGTGCAGCGTTTATTGGGTTTCTTCGAGAATCCAATATGAGGTGTCACAAATGTCAAGAATTTAATAGGTTGTATATCTTATAATATGTATGACAAGGTGTTTGAAATGATGAGAACTTATTTTGATCAAGTGATTATGCATAAGGTGCATGTTATGGCATAATATGCTTAATATGAAACATAATGAGGCTTAGGTGGCTTAATTCATAATTAAGGTTAAATAAGCTTAAATTGGGGTTAATTCATTTATATGACATATTTATGTGTGAATGAAAGTGAGAGAATACATTAGAAATGCTAAATTCCCAAAATGTGCATAATTGGTCTAAATGGACATAATATGGGAAAAATGACTATACTGTGCTTAAGTGAGTATTTCTCATGTTTTTATGTCTAACCATTATGTCTGCTTAATGTATAAGTTGAATGTGCAAACATGGCTATTTTATGAGCATTGATCGAATGGTCTAAGTGCCATATTGTTGGTCTATATTCTTGAGTGCTAATAAGAAACAAATGAGGTTAAATGGTGACTACTACGCTAGATGTTGGTATGGTTGGGCATAGTGAATGGAAATGAAATACCATGCATGTATATATGTGTTTATGACCATAGAACATGAATATTAAGCAAATTGCATTAAAGATAAACAATGGTCATAAAAGAGTCTTCTTAAGAAACATGTTAAAGTGAAACTAATTATTGAAGGGTAAATGCGGCTCTATGGCCAAAACACCAAAAAGGGTATGAGAGCTTCTAATTTTAGATGCCATAAGCTCAAAGTGCATTTGTGTATATATTTGAATATGGTTATGTTATATGGTTGGTGATGAAATTAAATCGGGCTTAGATGAGCATGTTTGGCTGAATGGCTTATATGAGTACATATGCATGATGACTCAGAAATTGGGAATATTCAAATTTATACATGTTTCACCCATTATAATGTTTTTAAATGTTATTACTAGCATGAAGAAATAAGGTGTATGACCAAAATATGTCTTAAACCCAAAATGAGCTTAAAAAGAGTTCTTTGAAACTCATTATACCGTATAATGAGAAATTGATGAACATAAAGGCATAAATTGTCCTAAATGGATTTATGACCTTAATTGAATGTATATATGAATAATACATATTGAAAATTCATAAATGAGATGGATATTTGTGATTGATTGTGCATATGGCACAAATATGGCATAATGGTATGTCTAAAATGAGCATGAATGCTAAAAATGACATTTTCAATAAAATAAATAGTTTTAGTCATGCAATGGCTAAAATAATTAAATTAAAAGCAATATAAGCTTATTTAATGAGGTGAAACTATATAAGTCATGGGGGACACTGCACAACTTGTCTATATTGGTGCAGCATTCGAAAGGTCAAAAATATGGGTCAATGCATAACTTGTGATCCCATTATCCATAGGTTTGGGGTTATCCCTATAGGTTTATGTTGAGATAATAAGGAAAATAATTAAAATCAACTCATTATGTTTGTTATGATATTTATATAACAATTAAGTGTAAGCTTGAGTTGAAATAGCTCATTTTGATGTCTTGTTGATTTTAAATACTGGATTGCCTTGCGTGAATGATATGGATAACATATTGCATGATGTATGTCAATTTGGTCTTGAGTAAGGCATATCACCAGTTACATGAATGTTATGTAAGATGTAAATGAATGGCATATACCTATGGTATGTTAAGAATGATATTTAACACATGTTATTTCAATTAAACTGCTAAGCATTGGCTTAGCATGTTGTTTCTTTATGATATATAGGTAAGAAGACTACTTTTTGATACTCGAAGCCTTTGGACATCAAGAATTATCAAGAGAAGGCTATTCTTTTCCTAAAGACTATTTATATATATAGTTGTGATGTATAGGTTGCACTCAAAAATGTAATGTAAGGGGATGGGCCTAAATTATGTCTAAATTGTAACTTAATGTTTCTTTTTGGATTTTCATATGTGTAAACCTTTATAAATTGATGTTTGTGTGTTGTGCTATATGATATCTCTTTCCAAGGTTGAGATATCTTTAGATTGTGTTGTAGGTTGTTAGAGTAATTAGAGGATCACATGAAGTTGTGGAAGTGTGTGAATTAATTATAAAAGTGTATTTTTCTTGTGTATGCTACTATTCAAATTTTGGGATAATGCCCGGTGCAGCTATTATGCTACCAAAATTTTGGCATGAGGATTCCCAATTTTGAATATGTAACATTGTTTGAAAAAGGTTTTTGTAAACCCATATTTTCAGACATAGTATTTTTAATAAGAATGTTTTATAACAAGTAAAGGGTATTATAATGAGTTAGGATATCTCGATATATGTGCACACTTTAGTCGGGCTCAATGATCAGTCAATGTTCGAACTAGGTAAGGGGTGTCACATTTAGTGGTATCAAAGATCTAGTTTAGGCGTACCTAGTGACATTTAAGTGCTTTAGAGTTTAAAGTCTATATCATATAACTATTAGATGTCAAGGCTTATCAATAATTATTTTCTTACTTATAGATATAATGAGTGCTTTGGCACAGGGTAGTAAGGATGAAATTGAGAGCCATACTCTAACTATGGTAGTAGCCAAGGCCATAAGAATAGAGTTTACATTTGTTAGTGTAGTAGGACATGCACAGTCCATATGATAGTTTCCACCAGTGTTCTTGTAGGAGATGCTTTAGCTATTGAGGTAAGCTACTACTCCAGCACCACCACCATAGTCTAAAGTACTTTTAGCCCTTTAGAAGGCCTACTTAGAGAGGGTGAAGAAGATGAGGGCAAAGGATTTTAAAGGAGAAGGCAAGACAGAGCCTAGAAAGGCAAAGTACTTGTTAGACTGGACTAATAAGATCATGAAACAGATATGTTATGCTAAAGCAGAGAAAGTAATATGTGCTTCCTCACTTTTACAAGAAAAGGCATCTATGTGGTGGGAGGACCTTACTGAGTACAAGTTAGAGGACCAAGTGACATTGGAGTTTTTCTGGATGGAATTCCATAAGAAGTACATTATTGAAGACTACCTTAATGAGATGCAATAATAGTTTATGGATCTAAAGTAAGACCATAAGACAATAGGTGAATATAAGAAAGAGTTCACCATGCTTAGCAGATATGATAAGGATACCATCAACATTGAGGCAGACAAGTACAAAAGGTTTGAATAGGGTCTACATATTAAGATCAAGTCCTAGGTGGTGCTAATAAAGATAAGGGATTTCTCATAGCTAGTATTAGTATGCAGACCTACTGAGGGAGTGTAGAAAAAGAAAAAAGAGTTCTATCAGAAGAAGAGATTAGCTAGTCTAGGACATTTAGTTTTGCTCCACAGTCAGGCAAGAAATATAAATAGTTTTAGTCTGGTTTTACCCAGCAGTCTCAAATGCAGGGCTAATCACAGAAAACGTCACAAAGTGGTAAAGGGAAATCTCGGTAGCCATAATCTCAAGCTGCCTTTACACTAAGATCAGTGGGTAAGAGAAATTCAATCCTTTAGTGTTAGAATTATTTCAAGTGGCATAAAAGAGAAAGCCAAAAAAAGTCGAGTGTGTGCTTTAGTTGTGACACCCTCTACCCGACTCGTACACTAACCCTGAATAGAGAGCATGCACATATACCAATATCTAATTCCACTATATATAAAACCCAATTAAATTAAAACTTTTATTAATTAAAACATTTCTTGAACTTAAGGAGTTTTAAAAAAACTAAAAACCATTTTACACACTCTATGAGGCAACTAACGGGGTTATTGTGTCGAAAAATCGGTAGCATAATGGCTGTACTAGGATACTTTCCTAAATAGTAATTCTATTAAAAACATTTGTAAAACAACATACATTATAACACAACCCCAATTGGGTTCTCTAGACCCTTCAATCAATATAAAAACAACATAGAGCCTTAGGCTCATCACAAGTAGCATTCTCGCATACAACATTAAGAGATATTATACAAGTCATGTAAGAAATAATAAGCTTTTAAAATAAATACAAGTTTAAGTTACAAAATTGACCCATATTTATAGATTTGGCCTAATATCTATAGAATCACAAGAGCACCACTATCTATATTTACATCATCGCCATTTTACAAATTAAAAACAAAAAGTACCTAAAAAAGGTAGTCTTTGTGTTCTCTTCTAGGAAGCAGAAGCTTTGACTCAAATCTATTACACAATTACCTATGCATTGTAAATAAAGCAATGTGCTAAGCTTTCACTTAGTGGTGTAATCACTTCAACATGAATAAGCTAATTATATCAAATGTATAACATGCTATCAATAATAAGCATACAATATGATTTATAAGCAAACCAACATTTGTGATATACATTCATGTCATGAAATATGCATATGCCACATTATATTTATACACATAGCATAACTATCATCAACATAAATAAAATAAGCCATAAGCTTAACATGAGCATATATCTCTTCATAATAAGTACATGCTCATTTAAGCAATTATAGAAAGCTTAATAACATACATTATGTGTTATAGCCTTATAGTTATGTAATTATTACATTTCGAGTTTCATAAACATCTTTATACCACATCATCATTTTAAAGTCTTTACATTTTTTAACATATGCCTATATCAAAGAGACAACTATCCAATGCTGGATAGTGGATATCATTGGCCTGAAGGCTTTGCACCCAAAGGTATATAACAACATTGCACCTGAGGCATTCGTACTTAAAAGTACATAAAAACATTATACTTGTCGACACTCGCATTTACAAATATGTATAAACATTGGCTCATAAGCCTCATACCTAAAAGGATGTAGAAACATTGGCTCATAAGCCTTATACTCGAAAGTACATAAAAACATTGGCCCGAAGGACTCGTGCCTATCGACACGAAAAACTATGACTTATATGTCTCATACACGGAGGTAAGCTGGTAGTTTCTAAAATCCTAATTGATCAATCAACCTATCCAAACTAGATTGTCTAAGTATATAGGAATCATTAAACTTAACATATTATGTCATTTAAGACATTTACACATTTTACACAATTTACACCACATCATCACATAATTTCATCTCATTGGCCATTTTGTACCTTAGCAAGGCCTAAAAAAAAAATACTTGCATATAGCATAATTCACATAATCATATCATGTTACCAACTTAGGTTTACATAAGCTTATTACCACTAAAAGGTCACATTACCTAGCTGTAATAGCTCAAAACATCAACATATAACATCAGATGCATTCTCATGCCTAAAACTCATGCACCATTCAGCTCACTCAAGCATAAGGCCTTCAATGTATATGAAAAACTCAATAACAAATTTTGTTAAAACATAATAATATCATAAGACACATCCATGCATCTATATTCTCATTAATACCTTAATATACCATTTAAAGCACTATTAGGCCTTATATGGCCATAACATACATCATACATGCACTTCTCATATCAAGCACATTTAATCCTCATCATTGTCATGCATTCATGCCTTATAATGCCTAATGCATCAAACATTCACATAAAAGCCACATCTCATATTAACAAGCTATTTTTGCCATTTTCTCCAAACATTACTCATACATCCTCTTTGTGCCACAAATGCATCTAAACATGTCATTTTAACATTTGAAGCATTTGACCATTACTATAAGCACACACATGTTCATTTCAACACATGTAAGCATGAACAATGGTATTTACACCATTTTCCCCATACATTACATATACATTCATTTTAGGGAATACTAGCACATAGTTCATATACCTAGCCTAAATGAGGCATTTGACCCCCTCATGGCATGCACTCATCAAACATAATACCCATTTATCTCATCCACCATTACCATTTAACAATATTGAACTATCTCATGCATTTAACTCCTAATAGCTATTAATGCATTAATATACCATAAATGCACATAATGAGTTTCCATGCATTATCATTCATTTTAAAGTGATTACACATACCAAAAATAGTCATTAAGTATGCTAATAACTATTCTAGGCTTTCTCTTTGCCTCGGGAAGCCCAGTTTAAATTGTCGCCTACGAATTCAAACAAATTCAATTTTAGAAAATTCATATAAAATCAAATAATTTATCAAAAATTAAAATGACCTTATAAATGGCTTCTTGGGCACCCAAGGGACCTAGGAAAAATATCAGAGTGGAAAGAAAATTACCCGATTACGAATTTGATAGTATTCACTTTAAGAAGGAAATCTCGATTCCTTTTGAGATTCTCCACCAAATGAGGCGTTCTTAGTGTCTACGGGTTCGTATCAAGACACTCTAATTCTCAGGATCCATTTTTTAGAGTGGGTGTGAAAGAAATTAAAGGAAAAAGAGAAGAAAGAGAGAGAGAGGGTGTCGGGTTTTATGGAGAAAGGAGAAGGGAAATAAAGGGAAAAAGAGGGAAATGTGAATGGTGGATGGAAATGGAAATTTTGGGGTATTTATAGTTTTTTAAAAATTTATTTTATTTTGTTTTCAATCATTTATTTCTTCCCTCTAGAAGAATCAAAATTCCTCAAAATAGGTTTCAAAAATTAGGTAAATATGAATCTCATAGACCCCTAAAAAATTAGGCTTGAAAGACGAAGAAAATTGAAAAAATTAATATATATTCTTAGCCAAAAAACTCAGTAAAAATACTTCTCGATATCTAAAAATTTTGATTCTAAAGCTAATGGTCTATTTATAATATTTAAGTATCAAGTTGTAATACTTTCAGATTATTTTGAATTATTTTACGATTTAACTTTGCCTGTGACACTATTCATAAGACACTACTATAAAATCTTGTTTAGCATTTTTAACCATCCAAATAACGTTAGATATGCCTTAAAATTTGCCTAAAATTCTCTCATATTTAATACTCCCTGTTGGTACACTTAGTGTGACTCAGGTTTTGAGAAGCATTATTCACCTCGAAAAATGTACTATTCATAAGAGTCGAGATTTTCGGGTCATTACATTTCTTCCCCTCTTAAAAGAGATGTCATTCTTGACATACCTAGTTTAAAAAGATACGAATATTACTCTCTCATCTGAGCATTGCTCTCTCATGTCACTTCTCCCATGCCATGATATTGCCATAGAACCTTTACTAATGGCACTATCTTATTCTGTAACTCTTTAACTTCTCTGGCTAAGATACATACAGGTTTTTCCTTATGTCACAAGTCTAGTCGTATCTCTACCTCTTCAGCTATCAACACATGTGAAGGGTCTGATTTGTACCTTCTCAGCATCAAGACATGAAACACATCATGAATTTGCTATAACTCTGGAGGTAAAGCTAGTCTGTAGGCTAATGGACGCACACATTTTGTGATCTTGTATGGTCCAATGAACCTCAAACTTAACTTTCCTTTCTTACTGAACCTCATCACCTTTTTCCATGGAGAAACCTTGAGAAAGACTTTGTCACCGACTTCATACCCAATGTGTCTTCTCTTTAAATTTGCATAGGATTTTTGTCTATCTAAAGCAACCTTTAGCCTTTCTCTGATGATTTTACCTTCTCTTCAGCATCTTTAACCAAATCTAGTCTCATAAGCTTGTGCTCACTCAACTTGCTCTAACATAAAGGAGTCCTATATTGTCTCTCATACAATGCCTCATAATGAGCCATACCAGGACTTGCTTGTTAATTGTTGTTATAAGCGAACTCTACCAAAGAGATATACTTATCCCAGCTACCTTTTAGCTCTATGGTATATGCTCGAAGCATAACCTCAAGCACCTAAATAATCCTTTTTGACTGACTATCCATCTGAGGATGAAAAGCCGTGCTAAAACTAAGCCTAGTGCCCAAAGCATTTTGGAGTTTCCTCTAAAATCTTAATGTAAAATGGGGGTTTCTATCTAAAATAATAGAAGAAGGCACTCTATAAAGCCTACCTATCTCATCAATGCACAATTCAACTAATCTCTCCAAGGAATAATCTTTTCTTACTAGAATGAAGTGAGTTAACTTGGTCAATCTATTAACCACCACTCAAACATAATTATGCTTGTTCCTGGTCATTGGTATTCCAATCACAAAATCCATAGCGACTCAATCTCACTTCTATTAAGGGATTGTTATAGGATGTAGCAAACTAGAAAGAACTTGATGCTCGACCTTCACTTGTTGACAAGTGAGGCATCTAGTCACATAATTAGCTACTTCTCTCTTCGTGCATGGCCACCAATAGACCATCTTTAAATCATGGTACATCTTAATACTACCAGGATGTATAGCATATGGTGTATTATGTGCTTTTTATAGAATCTGTTATCTTACATCTTCACTATCTAGTGCACAAAGGTGGTTATAATAATACAAATAACTGTCCTCCATGATCACAAACTTGGTAGACTTCCTCTCTTGAATCATACTCATAATACTCTAAAGCCTATGATCATCCTTTTATGAATTTGCATCAAACATGGCTTGACTTGGAACTCAGCAAACAAACCACTGTCACCTTATGACTTTAAGCTAACATGCATCACCTTCAAAGCTGACATAAACTTCCTACTCAAGGTATTTCTAACCATATTAGCTTTCCCAAGATGGTAGTTAATAAGGTAATCATATTCCTTAATCAACTCTATCTATCTTTTTTGCCTCAAGTTTATCTCTTTTTGTGTTAGTAGATAATTCAAACTCTTGTGGTTGGTGAAGATATAACACTTTTCCCCATAAAAGATAATGTCTCCATATCTTTAAAGCAAACACATTGACTGTGAGCTCAAATTCATGTGTTGGGTAGTTTTTCTCATTAGGTTTTAATTATCGTGAAGCATAAGCAAGAACTTTGCCATCCTGCATGAGTACACATCCCAACCTATTTAGTGAGGCATCACTGTATATGGTGAACTCTTTTCCTAACACTGGTTGAATGAAAATTGGAGCTTCGATCAACATACTTTTAAGCTTATCAAAACTCTCCTAACATTTGCTATCCCACTCAAACTTCACATCTTTCCTTAAAAGACGTGTCATAGGGTTGGTATCAAAGAAAACCCCTCAATAAACATTTTATAATATCTAGCCAAACCCAAGAAACTCCTAATCTCAGTTGTGTTCTTAGGTGGTTTCCACTCCATTACAACCTAAATCTTATTAGGATCAACCTTTATACCTTTTGCTAATGCTATATACCCCAAAAATGACACTACCTTTTAGCCAAAACTCACAGTTGCTTAGCTTAGCTTATAGCTTCTCATCCCTCAAGATCTATAAAATTGTTCATAGATGCTTCTCAGGCTCTTCTCAATCCTTAAAGTACATAAGGATGTCATCGATGAAGACTACTACAAAATAATCTAGAAATGGCCTAAAGATCTAGTTTATAAGATCTATGAATGCCACCGATGCATTAGTTAATGCAAAAGGCATTACTAGGAACTCATAGTGACTATATCTAGTCTTAAAAGTCATTTTGTGTCTGTCCACTTTTTTCACCCTCAACTGAAAATACCCGGATCTAAGAACAATCTCAAAGAAGACATCTGCCCCTTTAAGCTAATAAAAAAGGTCATCGATCTATAGTAAGGGATACTTGTTCTTGTTGGGAACTTTGTTTGACTTCTTATAATCCCCATAAAGCCTCAAAGAATTATCCTTCTTCTTGATAAATAGAATAAGTGCTCCCAATGGTGAAACACTTAGTTTAATGAAACCTTTGTTAAGAAGGTCTTATAATTGTATCTTTAACTCTTTCAACTCTATAGGTGCTATCCTATATAAAGCCATGGAAATTAGTGCTATTCTTAGCATTACCTCAATTCTGAATTATAACTCTCTTTTCGGTGGCAAACTGGTTAGTTCATCTAGGAAAACATCCTTAAACTCAGCCATAATAGGAATTTGACTTGCTCTAATACTTCCTTTTTAGTGTCAACCACATATGCAAGGTAAGCTTGACAACCCTTTTACATCATCCTTCTAGCCACAATTGTTAATACTATATTAGCCATGCAATCCGATCTCTCACCAAGTAATGCCACTTATAACTCATCACTAGCTTGTAACATGTCCTCTTCCTCTTGCAATCCACTATGGCATGATACTTAGACAAACAATCTATGCCTAAGATAAGATCGAACTCATTGAATGGTAATTCAATGAGATCTGCTAAGAAAACATGTCCTTGCACTAATAAAGAACAGTCTCTATATACTTTATTCACTAAGATGTGTTGTCTTATATGATTGCTAACTATCATATTAAAACTAAGGTCATCTGACACTAAACCCCAATCTATAACTTGTCTTATATAGATATATGAATATGTGGACCCCACGTCTATTAGTGTGAAAGCAGGCAAATCAAAGATACGAAAAATACCCGCTATAACCTTTGGGGCATCTGCCTCCTTTCTAAGCCGTATGACATACTGCCTAGCTGGAGCTCTACTCTCTGACTTATCCTTCTGGCTAGCCCCAGCTTTGATCCTATTGTCTCTCTTATCCCTTTTCTATGATGACTCTAATGGTCTCACTAGATAATCTCTCTAGAAATGCTCTATGGAGCCACAACACTAATAAACTCCTAATGTTGCCTTCTAATAGATACCCCGATGTCTTCTATAGCAAGTTTAACATTTTGGTATCAGAACCTATTAGTAGTAGATCTAGGAGCACCTAATGTCTGAGTCTGCTATCAGGTCTATGCTCTAGAACCCTATTCAGACCTTTAAGACTATTTTGACTTTTTACTCTATTGTTGCCTAGATTGACCCCCTTTCTATTTTTATCCATTGCATACCTAGAACTACCTTATCCCTGGCTATATGATCTCTTCTTGAAGCTATCTCTCTTATGTCTCAACTGATGTACCATCTCTATAGTATGACAAGTAGCTATCAAGGCTGGAAAATCCCTAATTTGCATTGGAATGATTTGTTGCATAATGTCCAGGTTTAACCCCTTCTCAAACTTTTTGTAGTGGTCTTTCTTTGTAGCCACCACTGCTTTTGCATATCTGCTCAAGTGAGCATACTCTTTCTCATACTTAAATATAGTCCTATGCTTTTGCCTTAAGTCCATGAACTCCCAGTACTTTTGATCTAGGTAATGCTTAATTATGTATTTCTTCTTGAAATCTTGGAAAGAGAACTCCCAATGAAGATCAACAGTTGTTTTATACTCTGTAATGGTCTTCCATCACTTTAAAGCTTCCTCTGACATCATGGAAGTAATACATGTTGTATACTCCTCCTAAAGACATCTCAACTGCTATATGATCTTGAGCATCTGATCTAGCCAATGCTCAGCTCTACTCGACTCATCCAGCTCCTCACCCTTAAAGAACTTAGCGTTGTTCTTTAATAATCGTGCCATGTAAATCTTCTAAGAGCCTACTGCTCTTAAGGTATTAGAGGTGAAGCTATTTGTACTATAGCAACTATAGTAGCAGTAGCTACTATTGCCTACCTAACGGACTCAAACATTATCTATAGCCAAGCCAACTGACCCTGTTATCCATGTGCAGCATGTCTTATGTCATTGGAGGTCATATACTATTATTATGCCTCACCTTGTCCAAAAGTTGTAGGAGCATAGCTTACTACTTCCTCCTCTTTGCTTTGGGTAGTACTACGACTCATCTCTATATCTCTAGATAAGAGAAACATATTATGAACCCCATATGTAAAATGTTATGATGTAAACATAATACAACTACTACAATGCTCTTGTGTAACCCATAGGTTTATAGGAAAGCCTAAATCGGAGCTCTGATACCACAAGTGTGATAGCCTCTACCTGACCCATACATTGGCCCTAAATAGAGAGCATGCATACATACCAATATCTAATTCTACTATCTATAAAACCTAATTAAATTAAATCTTTTATTAATTAAAACACTTTTTAAACTTAAGGTGTTGTAAAAACACTAAAAACCATTTGGCATGTTTTACGAAGCTACTGATGGAGTCATCATGTCAGAAAATTAGTAGCATAATAGCTATACCGGGACACTTTCCCGAATAATAAA
>CANXYI010151188.1:0-12420 GCA_948208565.1 Hura crepitans
CATAAGCATGTATATGTATGTCTTATGTTGTGGAATAATGATATATATACATATATGTATATATATGTATGTATGTATGTATGTGTAATATATATGTAAGCAATTTATTATATGTGTGAATGGTATGCTTGTATGAATGACTAGACACTATCCATATGTAATGATGAATAAGTATTTTTAAAAAATGAATATGTTTGTTTAGTACCTTCAGTGGTTCCTATACCTTTCATGTTCATTGGATTATTTATAAGTGGTATTCAAGCTCTTATTTTGCAACTTTAGCTATAATTTATATAGGTGAATCCATGAAAGGGCATCATTGACTAATTTTGAAATAGTCTTTTTTAGCTTAGTATAATGTAAGCTATGCCTTGTTTAAGATAATCTACTTAATACTTAGTGAACTAAATATGCACATAAATAGACAAAAAGGTTTATTATGACCTAAAATAAAGGAATAGTTTTAAAAAAGAAAGGAAAGAGATCTAAAAATCTTTTTCCTAGAATTCATTTGAATTATTTATACCTTCTTCCAATTCTTTTTTTATTGGTTTGATTATCTTGTTCATTCCATTCTAAATTTAGGAGTGATTGGAAAAAGAGTTTTCTTTCTATTTTCTATAGAGAGATTTCCAATTCAATTTGTTTTATTCAATTCAATGACTGACCAACAGAAAATATCAAAAGTATTAATAAATTAATAAAATTAATAAATAATAAATAAAACTACTAGAAACCAATATATTTTTATGGTATTCATTGCCAGTACTATTATGATATTTGGTCTTAAATGATCTACCTTTTCAGTTTTCATATAAAATTTATGTATAGCTAGGCAAAACGACTAATGATATATCATCTAGACTGAGATGTACACTGCTAAGCAAAATTTGCTAAACGTGGGGGTTTTCCTTCATGTAGGTATAAGCTAGTACTTGTTGTAGTAGAGGGCAAAGCTAAGTACTGTGTTAAAAGGTATAGATAGATAAAAGCATAGATGAGAGAGTTCTATATACTCTTATAGAAACTAGTTTGTTGTATAAATGATTATGTATTCTTATATATGTATAATATTTTATTTTGTAATAATTTCTAAAGTAATGACAATATGTATCTAATAGTATTGACTTCAATAATTGAATACAATATTTATACGTGTTATGTGTGTGCTTGTGTATGTATGACTTATGAAATTTTAGTTGATATTATTGTTTGGCATGTAACTGCACAGTTTAGAGCATGAAAATTTGATTAATGATTTTTTTATAGAGATTGAGGTTTTAAACAAGCTTTTTAGTATCTACACGAGTTATTTGAAGTGTTTTTCTTACACGTAAAAATTTTTGGTAGTGCTTTGAACGGTTGTTATGCTATGAGATTTTTGTCATGATGACCCACTTGTTAAATGTTTTAAAAAAGTAAAATGATTTAACATGTAAAGGAAAATATTTTTATTAAAATGCAAAAAACGAATTTTTTTTGTCCACTCATCCTGTGCTTTTAATTTTGTAAATGTTATGCTTTGATATATGCCTTTCCTATGTGCTGTAACATTTCATTATCATGTTTCCTCATGGAATAGGTAAAGTGGTGATATAATAATGGTGACTATTAATTGATTTCATAGAATGAACAATGTCACTTCTATTTCTATTATACAATTGGGTGTATAAGGGTGCCTAAATTAGGTACTAGATGCCTTAAACTAAAACAACATGACTAAGATGTATTAATGCCTATTGTGGTCATAATACTAGTCAAGGTATACATGGGCAGTTTATTCCATCTTTCTTATCAATTATTCTTTCTTGCACCTTTTCACTTCAAATGAGACTTTACAATTTTGTTTAAACATAATCCTCAACATCATGTGTAAAAATTTCATGGAAATTATGTGCAAAATTTCATGTCAATTATGCCTTTGCAAAGCTCAATATTCAAGTTCAAATATTCGAGTCAAAAACTCCTTTTTATATCACTTCATTTCATGAAAATCAAACATTTATAACACAAAATATCAAAAAGATCACAACCTTGAGATCCAAATGGTCTATTTTGAACAATGAATTCTAAAGGGATCATGGCTTTGAGGCCTTAAAATTCTAACAATGAATTATCAAATCACCAAAATGCCATTTTTCAAAAACTCCAATATGCAAGCTACAAAAATTCTAACAAATTTTCACATATTTTAGCATGACTTTTAACCAACTATTCATAAAAAAATCATCAAACAAGTCTATTAAAATTTGATTTTAAATAATTCATTACACTCAAAAAGTCTGCATTTTAAAAATTCTAAAATTCAAGTTTACAACAATTTATTTATTTCTATCTTGCATTTGACATTTATTCCTTTATAAACCTTTTAAAAACTTTAATAGCACATATTTAGGCATTAAAGCACATTTATAGCCATAACCTATAAACTATGAAAATTAGGGATTTCAATCAATTCATGAAATTTCAATAATTGAACATGCAATTCCATTATATCATACTCTAATACAAAATAACTAAAAATTGAAAACAAAAACTCAATTCAAGTATAAACCCCAACCCTAACATATTAATTAATTAAAAAGAGGAACAAAAATTTAAAGTACACATGATCAATTAAATTTCCAATTTGCTCAAGGAATGACTCAAACCCTAAGAATCATTTTTCCTTTCATTTTTCTCTTTTCTTCGTCTTCTTTCTCTTCAAGTTCACATATCCCAAAATTAAATTCCACCAAATGTAAAATTAAAATGGGAGAAATGCAAATAGGCGTAGATAGAAGAGATTATATAAAAGTAAGAATTGAAATACCTGAATTTACTATTCTTAGGTATTATACACCCAGACTTTTTTTTTATTTTTCTTTCAAAATTAGGACTTCTAATGAAGGTTTTAAGAGCATAGGATCACTCATATATGTTGGAAGTAATTTTAAATGCTGTTAAGTGAGATTTGGTAAATAAAATTAGATAATTTGGGAGAAAAATCTCTACACTATAAATGTAATGTGAAAGCATTTTCTTTCTTTTCTGAAATTTTTTCTTTTTTTTTTTAGAGAAGAAAGGTAGAAATAATAGCTCTTAAATAAGCCTAGGTGAAGGGTTGAGATTAATCACTAAAGTCGATCTAAAAACTCATAAAAATCTACCATTTTAATTTTTAAAAATTTTTTTCTTTTTAATTTTTAAATTCTTCCTCATAAATATTAATTAAATAAATTCTAATATTTTAGTTTAATTTATGTCTCTTAATATTATAACTTATGTTTATCAAATTGAATTTTTATCTTGGTTTGACTATTAGGTCAAATAAAAATTTTTGAGATGCTACAATAACAACATCAAATATCATATCCAAGTACATTTAGGCTTAACCCTAAGCACCCTGTCTTTCCAATTTTTCCAAATTCTCTAACAAGTTATATTAAAAAGAATATGGCACTCAATACCTAGAACCTTATATTCTAAAGAATTAGAAATATTCATGACAAACCATTTCATATCCTTAGTATTCCAAAAGACTTGCCACAAATCATCTGGAACCAAATGATGTCAAATCATCACAGTTTTTGTGTAATCATGAAGCATATATATCATATCTTCTTTAACTACCGCATAAATACTAATGCTAGTAAGAAGCTTATTATTTAAAGCCGACTAAAGAAAAGTTCTCACCCTTTGCAATCCTTGAAATTTCTAAGCGTTCTTCCATATGTCAAATGGTGAATTCCATTTCATTCTCTCTAAATTAGCATAAGCTAAATAAATTTCAAATTACCCCTTCTACTTTATATCCAGAAAAGGAAATCCTCTTAATAATTATCATTAGGCACTTTTGTAGATACAATATAAAACATGGTACCTTGATCCTCTTTAGCCATAATTATTTCCCAATCGCAACCACTACCACTAAAAGCCATCTCATTCACTATAATTAAGCTATATTACCATGTATAATGATAAGAAAGAATATCTTTAAAGGCTTATAACTCTCTTATCCACACATCTAACTAGAATTTGGCTTATTAACCATTCCTAATCTCCCAAGCTAATCCTTTTTAACTTCATCCCAAATGTTAACAATTCATCTCCATATGTAACAAGCATTTGAAGTATTAATGGTTATGGATATATCCTCAAAACATTTATCTTTATGCTTTAGAACTTGGTTTAAAAGTTTATCACCTTAAGAAATAAGATTAAATCCCATTTTAATGAAGAAATAACTATTTTGACTTTTAAATCTACAAACCCCCAACCTCCATGCTCCAATGGCTAGCATAATTTCTCTTAATAAACTAGGTTAACTTCATAGAACTCCTATTTAAACCCTATACAAAGTGCCTTATGATTTGCTCTAATTCATTGCAAATAAAAATTGGTTGTTTAATGTTTAGATAATATAAGAAGGGGTAATCATCAATTCTATAAAAAGTATCCAATAGAAGATTAAAATTCTAGCCTAAAAGCCTAATATGAACTCTCTTAATTACAAATTCATAAATTTTCCTTGCCATCCTTCCATGAATAATATGAACCCCAAGATAATGTCCCAAATTCAGAACTCATTTAAATCCCAAAACATTATTGATTATGAGGAACATTATGGGAAAAGAAAACATTTGACAAAGGGCTCACTTTATGCCCTGTGGCAACACTATATTCCTTTAAAATGTTTTTTATAAGAATAGCTTGATCAACATTAGCTTCTATGAATAGAATAAGGTTATCCACAAATAACAAAAGAGTAAGTGCTAGCCTCGAATTACATAGTTTGATTCATCTCTAATTGCCAGCCAGCATCTCACATTAATCAATAGGGCAAGCTTTTTTAGACAAATGATAGACATATATAAAGAAAGCATATTGCCTTGCCTCACCCTCTAGAAGGAAGAAAACCTCAGTTAGAACTCTTTTCCATAATATTTACATGAAAGTTGACAAACTAAAGTTTATAATTAAGCTAACTAATAAACCTAATAAGCCTAGATAAGTGAGAGATTTAATATTGAACCTCTAATTTAGGCAATCATAAGCCTTTTCAAAATCCAACTTAATGGCCATCCACCTTATTTTTCCTCTCTTTAGTTTCATAGAATGGAAAACTTCTTAAGCTATAATTGTATTGTTAATAATATGTCTCCCTGGCATAAAACTTAGTTAATTGAGACTTATTAGTTTGAGTAAAACACCTAGAATATGATTGCAATGACCTTTCTAACCACTTTATGAGCAATGGTACAAAGACTAATTAGGCAAAACTAGATAATAACTTTAGTCTTCTTGACTTTGGAATCAACATAAGGAGAACCCTATTGAGTTTATCATTAAGAGGAATATCTTCAAACACTTTCTTAACCAGCTTAATCAATGCCCCTTTAACAACATCCCACTACTATTAAAAGAAAAGTGCATGAAAGCCACCCATAACCTAAGCTATTAGACGCTTCATAAAAAAATAGGGTTTGTTTAAATTCTTCTTTTAACAAAAAAGCTAAAAGAGAGATCACTTCTTTAAGGTTCATACTAAGGAAGAGCCTTTAAATCTGATATTTAAGTCTATTATTATTCTTTTTAATATAAATATTATAGTATAGCTTCCTCAATTAAAGCTTATTAATCTTCAAACCAAGCATTTTCCCTAACTTTTAAAGCCTTAATACAATTTTTTCTCCTTTTTCTAACCACCTTAGCATGAAAATATGTTATATTAAAGTCACCAAAAGCTAACCAATTACCCTAAGCTCTTTAAAACTAGTGATTCTCTTCTTTAGTAAGAATTAATTCAAGCTCCTTTTTCACTTTAGACTCTAACTTCATTAGAAAAATTGGATGCCTCATTTCCAACACCATTTGAATTCCTTTTAACTATATAAGAACTTTTATTTTCTTACCACTAATATTACCAAACACCTATTGATCCTAAAGTTTCACCACTTTAGTGAATTTCTCTACAGCATTAGAAATATAGTTTGGCCATCCCACTTACTATAAACAAAAGAATTGAAATTCGAATGAGAAAATCAAATAGCTTGAATTGAAAGGATGTACCACTGTAATTGAGACATTGCAACTTAAGTTTAATAAGAAAAAGGCAATCATCCAAACCCATATAAACCAAATAATGAATAGAAGAATCTAGGAACATATATATCCACTATTAATTACATAAGACCTTATCAAGGTGCTCATTTAATGTGCCTTTATTCCAAGTAAACTTATATCCTTTGAAACCCATGTCAAATAGCCTTGAATCAAAAAAAAAAAGATTATTGAACAATGACATGCTCCCCTATGAATCAACATTCTCCCATCTTTTTCGAATCTCTCAAAAAGGAATTAAAATCTCCAGCTAAAGTCTATGGCCAATGAATTATTCTAATTATATTAAGGAGATTTTGCCATAACAATTTCCTTTTACTAGCCATAAGACTCCTATAAATAGCCATGAAAAAGATTCTATCTTTTCCCTTACTACTTTCTACCATACAATAAATAATAAAGAATGATTGTAAATAATCCCAATCACCATTGACTCCTTCAATAAAATGCAAATTTCCTTAGAAAATCCTCTAGCTTTGACTTTATAGGAATTATCAAAACCCATCCTTTAAATTAATACATTCACTTTTGAGCCACTCACTCGTGCCTCGAGTAGAACCATGACTTTTAGCATATAGTTATTCATAAAATTTTTCAAATATTGAAGAAATCTAAGAGTTACTACCCTCTTACAATTTCCAAATAAAGATAAAATAAAGAAGAACATAATCCCACATTTCAAGCCTCAACTTAAATCTAAGAGATTCAAATCAATCTCTAAATCTCTAGCAAACTTAAGAATACTCTCTGTCAACATAGAATTTGTAACTTTACCCAAAGTTTTATGGATTAGTTCATTTTCTACCTTACAAGACTTACTATTTTTCTTCTTATTAATTTGAACATTTTTCTTCAACACTTTAGCTTTGAAATCCCTCTAAGTCTAGGCAATTTTCAATTTTTAAAAGGGGTGACCCAACCTTTTTCTCATGTTCACATGAGAATTAAGTTGAGCAAATTCATCCTCAATGTCCATAACTATATTACAAGTTGGGTATAAGCTAATATAAAATTTTGTAATCATTAGCCTCGTAGGCTCTACATTGTAATTAATTTCCACTATTAGTCACCTCTATATTGCAATTGAGGCTTTAAATGTTAGATCTCACTATGTGGTATAATTGGCACTGAAGCCTTTGCAAATATTGTATCACCACTTTGTTTGAACATAGCCAAACTAATCTTATCCCTAGCTTTAGCCCTTTTTTTCTTTTAATCGATCCCTTAGTTTTAGAATTATTCCTCCCTTATTGATTCTTTATCTCTATTCTCCTAACAACTAGGACTTCTCACTTTTTATGTTACAATTATTCCCACCTAATGTTGTTAAAATATCAAAATGCGAACCATTTTTGTCCATTCTTTGATTATCTCTAGCAAGATTAGTACTCTTAAGTTTTCTTCTTCTTCTCTTCTACACTTGTATCTATGGTCTATATTAGGCTATGTGTTCTTTTTACTAACCTAATACTAATGATTCATTAACCAAGTACCCATAATTCACATTATCATCTTCTTACCTAAGATCTAGATCAAAACTTTCATAATGTCTATAATGCCTATACTTATAGCAAATTAGAGGAAGACCCTCATGCTCAACTCTTTCCAAAGTCCTTCCCAATTCAATCCAAGCCTCTAAGGGTATGTTAGGATCAATAACTATAGCAAGTTTAGCAAATTTACCCCATTTAGAAGTATTAGAGAGGTAATCTACTCTAACAACCTAGCCTAAAGTTTTAGCTATAGCTTTTAAAATAATAGGCTCATAATAATGATGAGAAAGCCCTAAAAATCTCATCCAAATTACTATCAAATATGGATGATCAACATGAGTACAAAAAAGAGGATTCCAAGGTTGAACTATTAGGCAATTTCCATAAATCATCTAAAGTCCTCCTGTTTAACCCATTGATAATTCTCCAGGTCATAGAATTTCACTAAAAAATAGTCATTCTCAAAATTTATTAGTTGAAAATGACTCAGAGGATGCCAAAAAGTGGAAATCTTACCATGTAAAGCTTTATACCTAATGGTTTTCCCTAATAATTTCACTATTACTATAGTCTCTAATCTCTAAGCTAAGAGTTTATTTACTCGATTAGAAAATTGAATTAAAGAAATACCTTTTTCATAGCTTTTAATAACATCTCCCTTTTCTAATATGATATTCTCTTATTCTATTCCTAAATACCCTTAAAATCATCCAATTTACCATATATAAGTGTATATTTAAAGGACATTTTAGGTCCACTTATCATATACAACTTGTCCACAGAGCTCATATCTGACAAATGAGATTTTCTTTACACTTTATCATCATGTGTAAGCTACAAGGGACCTTTGTCATCATCTGAAGCCAAAGGTCAGTCCCCTAGTAGTAGAGATATGACTTGTGGTTTGGATTCTGCCATAGAGAAAACATAAAAAGAAAAATATTTTTATATATTACACTTTGATTGCATATTATATTACAAATTGTGCTATAGAAGGTGGTTGCCATTTAAAACCTAATATAATTTTAAATAACTTTGTTATCTCTCTAAGATTAATGTAATTTATTAGTTAGCCACTTAGGTTATCATTTTAAATTTCAATACTTGATATTAAAGTTGTAATAAGGTGGATGTTCCCAAAATTTGACTATTTTGTTATAAATTCAATTTTAAAGTATCTATATTCATGTTAAACTTGTTTAAATTTATCATTCTATTATCTACATTTGTCTCAAATATGTTTGTTAATATACCTAGATAATCATACCCATATAAATAACCATTTAGCCAATATATAAATTTAAACAAAAATATAAATTTTAATAAAATTATAGCTTATAAAGCGTACAATTATGAAAATTACAAAACATAATTTCAAAAGATATTTAATCTAATAAATGTTTAAAAAAAAAATTTATATACATAATTTATCAACTAAAAAGTATACATAAATTAAATATTTTATTAAGTAAAACTTTTAACAACAAAAAATCAGATGGCTAATGCAATAAGTCACAACTATAAATTTTTAAGCTTTGACAAAAATTATTGATAATGATCCATATAATAAAGGTTGAAGCCTAAATCTAATTGGTATAAGGTCCAACAAACCAATGTAGCTCACTTGTCCGACCAAAATATTAACCCAAATATAATATGACACTTGGATAAAAAGTAACACAAATTGTTATGAATAAATGACCCCAAGTGTAACTTCGTGATGTGGCATTAACCACAATCATGATGTTTGGAGAGCAAGTAAAGGAAATATATAAATATCCCATACAACACCTAAGGTTTTCTTCCTATAGCCAACATATATATGCACTCTTTCTAATATCCCTTTTCATATCTATCTACTAACTTAAGTATTTAAAACTTTATCCTAGCAGTCGCAAGTCAAGTATTCATTTTATAGGAACCTTGATGTTAATGAAAAAATCAAACCTATCAGACCATTCAGCCAACTCATTAATCTCTTTTTACATTCTCAAATTCATTATTGGGTGCTTTTATTAAGGGTCTAAATGGCATATGTACCAAGTCTATTGAAATAAAATGAAACTCTTAAAGGCAATCAGTTGCTTGTATTTCCTCAAGCTATAAATAAAGATGTATAGTTATTAAGACACTAGTGACTCTTGAAGCTTTGCAATAGCTTCTACAAGGTTTTAAAAAAGATATAAAATTAGAGCTCATAAAGAAGCTACAAATGTATAAGGATTAAGATGTAGCCTCTAAGATAAAAAGGGATAAAGTGTCGATCAAGATCCAAGTCCCACTCTAATTCTACCAGTAATGAATCTAGAATAAAAAGATCAAAAAGAGACAAGAAGAATAAAGCTTAAAGTGAAGAAACAAAGGAAAAATTATAAAATCCAATTGGCATTAAAAATGCATTTAATGATTTGTTCGTTAAATCAGCTAAAAGATTCAAGTTAGGTCATCCTGGAAAGTAAGATTATGAAATAAAGATATACTCACCTTGTGCATAGGAAATATGCGAAGTCCCTTCCCTCATCATTTTTTAGAAATAAAGATCAAAAAGTACAAAGGCTGATTGGATCCTTATAAGCACCTCCTAAAATATAAAACCTTAATAAACATGTAAACCTTTAATAATGCCCTAGTTTGCAAAAATTGATAGATGATGCTTTAGATTAGTTCCATGACACCTTAGGATCAATCACTTCCTTTAAGCAATTGTCTAAACTATTCAAAACTAGATTTGTTCTTCAAATAAGAGAAAAGAAAACTTTTATTGATTTGTAGGGTATTGTATAAAGAGATGACGAAGGTCTGTATGGCTTTGTTGAAATATTTTAAAAAGTGGACTCTGCCATTGAAAACTTTAATAATGAAGTGGTTGTAGTTATTATCATCAACAATATGAGAAACATGCGACTATACAACTCAATAATGATAGATTAGCTAATCAACTTAGCTTAGCTAATGGACTAGGCAAAGCAATACATCACTTTTGATAATGTGATTAGGGCTAATAGGTGCTACAACTTTGATTTACATATTAGAAGGAGGGCTAAATCCCCACATAAAAGTCACTTGCATAAAAGTCTATACAGGAAAAAGTCCAATGAGAAGAAGTTTTAGAAGGCATTGCTCTTCAAGAGCAGTTCCCTTATAAGGAGAAAGGAAGAGAAAGGGTGATCAACTAATTAATAAGCTACAAATCCTACCAAAATATTAATGTGGATTAAAAGTAACCATGGTTAATTCAACATGCCAAAAAAGATAGATCAAAGGAGTTATGAAAGAAAATATAAGAGTAAGTACCGTGAGTTCTAGATAGTGCTGCTTACACCACTGATAAATGCAGATTTTTAAAAGATGAAAGTGAAAGATTGATAAAAAAAAGCTATTTAAAGAGCTTTACTAGGAAAAAAAGTGAGAATCCTCTTCTAGCTTTAAAAGCAATTCGAATATTGATAATGAAAGAAGAAAACCAAAAGGATGTGTAGCTCGATTGAAAAAGAGCTAGAGTTATTAACATGATAGTTGTAGCATTCATATATGGGGAAATTATGTCAAAAAGAAAGAGACAAGGCAAAGGCATTTTTCTTTTAGTAAAACCAAAAGAAATACCACTAGTAACAATTTTAGCAAGTGATGCAACAGACTTGAGCATCCCTCTTAATGATGTGCTAGTAATGTAAGGATATATTGCAAATTTCCTAGTCAAAAGGTTACTAGTGGATAATGGAAATGCTACCAATATATTAACTCTCGACACTCATAAAAGAACGTATTTTTCCCTTAAAGTTAGTCTAGATTTAAGTACCACTAACCAAGAAAGATAACATGCATGTTTTCTTGGCAAAGAGGGAATTTCCCATTTTTTAAGTGCAATTTATAGTGATTGGTACATGATTGATATATTTCTCTCATATAATGCAATTTATGGTGATTGATATACTTTTCCATATAATACAATTTTTGGGAGACCCATGTTATTTGAGATATGGTAGTAATTAGTGTCCATTACCTACTAATGAAAATTGCCATTAAAAAAGTATTGCTATAACAAGAGGGAACCAAAGGTTACATAAAAAACATATCTTGCCACAATAAAAAATGCTAAACAAACCTTCATCACAAATCTCATGAAGAAACCAAAGTCAAAACATCCAAAGCTAAAACTAGAAAGAAAAGTGATGAAAGTAGATGTAGCATTAGGAAAGACTATGTTGATCAGCAACCAAATAAAGGATTCGATAAGCAAAAATGTGTTATAGGTGCTCACTCTTACAAAGTTTCTTTTGCTTAGTCACTAGAATATCCTTGTAATAGACCCTAACATTATGGGCTATAAATTTAATGTTGATTCAAAGGCACCAGTAACAAAGAAAAAATTGAGGCAATATGTTGTTGACCGAATTATTATAATCTCTGAAGAAAGACAAAAAACTCTTTTGAACTAGGTTTATCAAAGAAGTGTTTTTTTTCTTAATAGGGGAACTCTTATTATCTTAAATCTTAATTTAAAAGAAAATGAAAAGAGAAAAAAAGAAGCTTTATTCTTTTTTTATGTGAAAGAGAGAGAAATTCTAATGATACTTAATTGCTCTCAAAATTTGCTTGAAACTAAATGCCTTCTCTCCCATAATTTTTTTTTTTCAAAAAGAAGTTATTTGGCTTGATCTATAGTACAAGTGTTATTAAATGACTCATCACTGTAGAGTGATCCTTCAAACATAATGCGCTAACCTAAGTGTCATTATTATTATTATTATTATTATTATTATTATTATTATTATTATTATTATTATTATTATTATTATTATTATTATTATTATTATTATTATTA
>CANXYI010151353.1:0-13032 GCA_948208565.1 Hura crepitans
GTGTCTCAACTTAAGTCCCCAGAATTTTTGGTATTTTTGGTCCAGGTAGTGCTCAATGTTGTACTTTTCCTTCAATTCCTTTAAAGAGAAATCCCATGTGATAACAACAACTATCTTGTGTTCAGTGATTGCTTCCCACTATTTCAATGCTTCTTTAGATAGCATTGAGGTGGCACATGCAACATACTCATCTAGTGGGTATCGCAACTACTGCATAACATGGATAATCTATTCCAACTATTATTTTGCTCTGCTAGACTCATCTAACTCCTCCCTCTTAAAGAATTTAGATGCATTCATAATTAACCTCTCTATATAAGTCCTCTGGAATGCCGGTAGTTCTTGTTGCATTAGAGGTGGAATAGCTTGTGCATTAGCAACTGCAGTAGCAATAGTTGTAGTAGCCACAGTAGTCGTTATCACTTGCCTGATAGAATCTAGCATCATTTCTAACTAAGTAGGTGGACCTTACTATCTAGGAGCAGTATGTCTAGTATCATTAGGAGTCACATACTCGAGTTGTTCCTCCCTTTGTCTTATGGCAAAAGGAGTATGACTCTACTCTTTTTTCATCATTAGAAGTAGTGCTACTACACATATCCTATATCTATAGGCAAGAGAAATATATTATAAGGCATATATGTAATAGTATTTGATATAAATGTAATACGTCTCTTAAAGTGTTCTTGCGTTACCTATAGGTCTAAAGGAAACCTCGACCGAATATTTTGACACCACTAAGTGTCGCACCCTTCATCAGATCTGTGCACTGGACCCGAATGAGGGATACACATATGTAAAATGATATCTAATTTTGTTATCAAAAATCACTTTAAATTTAAAGCTTTTTTTTAGGAAAACATTCCTTGACTTAAATATGTAATAAAACATTAAAAACCTTTTGCATGCATATCGAGATAAATCTTGGGATCATCGTGTCAAAAATTTGGCAGTGTAACAACTATACCAGGACACTTTGCCAAATTTTTACCTACTTCAAGACACTTTCCCAAATTTTTACTTGCTTAAAAACACTTCTATACTATTAGTAATCTCATTTGTAACCTAATGGGTCCTCCTAACCCTCTAATCACAACATAAATCACAATAATCCTTAGGCTCTCCACAGCTAACATTCTCACATGCAAACTCATTAATCAACACACAAACATGGAAGAACCAAAAAGGCAAAATCAATAGTTATAATATATGAGTATAAAAACCCACTGCAAAATGAAGATTAAACCTAATCCCTCCAAGATCTCAAGAGAACACTAACTATTAACCCATTACTTTTATATCACAATCATTATTACAAAAAAGTACAAAAATATCCACACAAGGGTTATCTTCGTGTCTTCTGATATACAGAAGCTTTAGCTTTAATCTGCTGCCCCATTACCTACGCATCGAAAACAAGCAATTCATTAGGATTTCATTGAGTAGTGTAATCACATTAACTTGTAAAAAGGTTAGTATTAGCATGCCCATATATACAGCATAATTCATTATCGGATTTAATATCACAAACATGCAATTTTAGGGTCTTATTTGCAAACATGCACATTTCAAGCAATAGTCATGCCTTTGGATATCATACATGCCAAATATCCCATAAACATCATATAAAAATCATTCATAGGCTATAATGCACAACATATGTCATATGATCATTATAATAGCATGTAAGTTACCACACCATAATTATTCATTGCAAAGAATAATGTCATACATATTTTTTGGGTTATAAGGCCCTTATTCACTCGTAAACTCATTTCCACATCATAATCATAATAACACCATTTATAGCCATATGAATGATAATAATCATATCTAGACACCTTAAGCAAAAATTTTGTGTCATTCGGCCTACATATGTCTATTTGTCCCATATTAATGTCATTTAAAATTTAATTCAAAATTATGCATGTTTGAGTGATTTTGATTTGTTCAACTTATGCCTACATCAATAAGATAACTAACCAAGATTGGATAATGGATAATATAGGATTGAAGGCATACACACCCATAGGTATGTATACTTAGGCCTGAAAGCACTCAAATCCATAGATATGTATACTTTGGCTCGAAGGCTCTCACATTCGTAAATACGTAACACTTAGGCACGAAGGCTCTCATACCCTAAGGTAAATAATCTCAGGCTCAAAGGCATTCACATCCTTAGAGGCATAATCTTAGGCCCATGGGCACTCACATCCTCAAATGCATAAATAAAATTTGGCTCATAGGCTCTAATACTCGTCGATATGTAAATTAATGACCCATGGGTCTCATACCCAAAGGTATGCTAGTAGCTCCTAAAAATCCTAGTTGATTGGTCAACCTATCTAAACTAGGTTGTCTAACTATATAGGCATTGTTAAATATGTCATTATGTGTCATTTTAACAAATTTCACTTTTTATACTATTATTTTGCTTAAATTCACCATTGGCCTCATTGCACCTTTGCATGGTTTATATTTATACAGTTGGCCAACTTAAGCCTGTTGATGTCTATTACCACTTGTAGGACTAATTTCCTAGGTGTAATAGCATCGAAACACTATAATCATTATGCCATTCGAAACCCAAATATCAAAATATCTAATTATAACATTTTTTGCATTTTTAGGCTTTTATTTACATTTATTACTATTATGGACATAAATGCATATAACATTTTTCATGCAATTTTATACAAATTAAGGTTATTACACATACCAATTAAGGTTATACAAGATACTCGAAGTCGGCCAAGGCCTTCTATTTGCCTCGGGAGGCTTAAGATGTTTTGCCTATGAATACAAAAGGGTACAAAAATAAAAAAATTAATGTAAAATAATATAAAAGTCAAAAAAAATATTTTGAGCCTAGATATGAGCTCTACGACACCCTAGGAACCCATGAAAAATAAAGTTAGCAAAAAAGAAAAACTCGAGTTTTAAGAGGTTACTATTTATCTTGGGAAACTTCTCAATTTTTCTCTAAAAATACTCCACTATTCTCAATGATTTTGGTGTTTGTGGGCTTGTCTCGAGACACTCTCTAAATCAGGTATAATCTTTTGAAGTGGGTCTTATTGTGGAAGAAGAAATCAAAGGGAGATGAAGAAGGAAAAACTCATGATTTTTATTGGTAAATGTAGGGAGTGTGTGTGTTTGTATGGTATGAATGAAAGGAATGAAATCTTTCCCCTATTTATACTTTTTCTATATATAATTTTTTCTTATTTCAAAAAATTGTTATATTTGATAAGAATGTCAATTTTCCCCCATTTCTATCCCTAAAATTCAATCAATGCGAGCCCTTCGTCCTAAAATCTCAAGCTCAAATTACAAAAATAACTTGAAAAATTAATACATTTTATGTCCTAAAAATAAGGTAAAAATAGTTCTCAAACTCAAAAAATTTTGATTCCAAAGCCATTAGACTCTTCAAAATGTTTGAGTGTTAAGTTGTAACATTTTTAGATTATTTTGAGCAACTTTTTATTTATTATATGGTTGAGCTTTACTTGTGGCACTATCCATAGGACACTATCGTAAAATCTTAATTAGCATTTTTAACCATCTGAATGACTTCATATTGGCTTCAATCTTTGTCCAAAATTGTCTCATAATTATTACTCCCTAATGATATGCTTAGTGTAACTCAGATTTTGAGAAGCATTATTCATCCGATGAAGTATTATTCATGATTGTTGGGATTTTCGAGTCATTATAGATAGAGTTAATAAAGGACTAGGATTGCCTTATTTACTATTATCTAGGGAAGGCCAATGTTGTGGCTGATGCACTGAGTAGGAAGTTTATATCAGCCTTGAAAAGCAATGAATGTCAATTTAAAGTTGGTTGATGAAAGGGGTTTGTTAGCTTAGCTTTAGGTGAAGCCTAGTTTGTTGCAACAATCTAAGGATGCTTAAAAAGATATTTAAAGATTTTAAATTGTTATAAGCATGGTTTAATAGGGGAAGGCTACTAAGTATTGAATTAAGGATAGTGGTTATTTATATTATCATGACCATCTATATGCACCTGATAGTGAGAATATAAGATAACAGATCTTGCAAAAAGCCCATATTGATCCATAATATATGTATCCTAGTAGTAATAAGATTCACCAAGACATTAAAATAGTTTATTAGTGGCTAAGTAAGAAGAGAGATATTGCTAATTTTGATATCAATTGCTTGCTTTTCAATAATTTAAGGTTGAGCATCAAGTTCCATCTAGAGTGCTTTATCCTATAGCAATTCCAAAAATGGAAATGAACCAGGTCACTATGATTTCATAGTTAGGCTATTGATGACCAAGAGCAAGTGTGAATTTGTATAGTTTATGGTTGATAGATTGACCAAGTCAGCACACTTTATTGTAGTGAGGATGGGTTTTTTATAATGTTTGGAAGTCAAGGCTTTGTGAACAGTATCACTGAGGGAAGAAAATGTTACTAGAGTGCCAAGTCACCTTCACAAGGCTTGAGGGGCCATAAAATGATGAAAATGGCTTAATTTACAGATTTAACAGAACTAATAAATTATTTATGTTGTATTCTAGTGGGCCATTGGGTTAAATGGAGTTGATCCGAGAATGACTCGGGATGTGCTTAGATAGACCTAAAAATTCCATACCCTAAAGGTTAAAAATTCCCCTAAATCCATTGCTGAAAGAATTTTTGAATTTCGAGGTTGTTTACAAATTTTCTTCATAATAAGGTTTTGCATGCAAATTGAGGTATTGGTTAACTATCTTGTTAGTGGAATTTAGTCGTGAAATTTTGCAAGCTCTAAATGGGACTAATTGAGGATTTTTAAAATAAATGCAACAATTTTTGGAGTTCTAAGTGATTTTTAAAAATTACTCGAAGTTTCTACTGCTATCGTGCCTTTTTGGGATGCTTGGGTCACATGTGACCCCACCCGTGCCACCTCACCACCTATATAAGGCCTCATTTGACACCTAATTGGTCACTTGGCCATAGCCACTCACCAACTCCTTTCTCCTCTTTCCTTTTCTTCTTGTTGTCCTGACAACATTTTTAGTTTCTACCCACCATTTTCATACCTTTTTACAAGCTTTTTCCCTTGGCTATTGTAACCAAAAATCACAAAAATGTGTTAGAAATTGATTTGCGAAGGTTTTAGATGCCATTGGAGTACCTAGAGCTTAAGAAAATTTAAGGGAGCTCAAGGTGTACATCAAAAGGGACTAAAATGGAAACTTTTGATGTTTATGTAATTCAACCCTTTTTTATTTATTTCATATAAGATTTGATGATTTTAAAAATGTCTGTATGCTTGGAATTTGATTTGGAGATGTGTGCGATTTTTTAAGGAATTTTGAAGTGGGAGTAGCATGAATGAAGGCTAAGGTAAAGTGAGGTGTTTTGTGATCTCTATGAAGCTTGATGTGAAGAATTCTTCTCTTTTAGTAGTCAGGTAAGTGAATTTAGGCCATTTGATGCATGAATGATGAAATTCATATGTGATAGGCTTAGAAATTCTTGTATGGAAATGGTGGGAAAGGTGGCTAATGTGTGTGAATTAAGTATTTAGACATGTATTTATGTTAATTTTATATGTAAGGCACGATTAGAATTTTGATGTGAGGAAAGGAATGCATGGAAAGGTAAGTTCCCCATTTGGTCAAGAGGTTTGTTCAAGGGTGTGTGTGTGTGTATAGCTTGTTAAGGTGATTTGGCATGATTTCTAGGGGATATAACATAAAAGATGCATGAAATATATATGTATGTGGTGAGAATTGTGAGTTCTAGTATGTGCCTTCATTAGGTCGAGAGGTTCCTTAGTGTGTAGGTTAAGTGTATAACATGTGTGCTTGGCATGTTATATGGAATATGACTTGCTAATAACGGCATGATAAGTGTAGGTGAAGGAATTAGTGAATAAAGCTTGTGTGTATGTGTGTGTAGTTTGGCTAAGGCATGATCAAAGTGTATATTGGCTTAGTTTGCATGGCAATGGCATTATGTTTGTGTAGGCAAACTTTTTTAAGGTTTAAATGTGTATATGTGTGCTTGAATGTGATTGAAAGCATGTGTAAGGTAATTTAAGGCTATTAGCCAAGAGCCTTACAAGGCTAAATGGCATAAAAAGAGGTATGGCATAATTAGCATATATATATGTAATGGCAAGACATATTTGGCATGAATATGGCAATGCTTATATGGCATGATCTAAGTGAATATGTAATATTAGTATGGCATGAAATGGATATAATATGGGATACTTTTTAAGGATAGAAAAATATTGGAAAATGAACTTGAAATTTGCTTGTAATGACATGAAAAAGTGACTTGTAAATGGACTAGTTTTGGCATGAAATTAGTACCTTATAGTGGCCTAACTTGTAATGTTTATGTGACATAGTGTGAAAGCCATTATTATGGAAATTTGTGACATAGTGTTAAACTTGGCTTTAGGCCTATGAAAATACATGATCATCAGTGCAATTGGCACTAAAAAATGACCTAAAATGAATGTTAAATGGCCATAACAAAATAAAGAAATAAACTATAATTGTCCTATTAAAAATGATTTTGCGATTGTATTTAAATTAATTACTTAGCATGTAAATATTTGAGCCAAAATAATAGACTAGACTAGATTTAATATAGCTTTAATTATGCCTTCAAAAATGAGTTGAAATAATTCAAAAAATTGACGAGTAGTTGTTCGGTAGGGCTAAAAATGACTTATAACTGTCCAGGTCAAAATTTGAATTTCAAATAAAATTGTAAGTATTTTTTTTAACTTATAATATTATAAAAAGTTAATCAGTAAAGAAATGAAATTAAAATAAAGTCAAATAGCCCATTTGTTAGACACCCACTAGATGGGTTGGCTGGTCAACTTAGGGATTAGCAGCTGCTAGACTCTCTATTTATTAGACTGGGCTAGTGCAACGACCAAGGTTTATAATTGAGCCACTACACTAGTCTATAGGGTAGACAACTATATTGTTAGCACCTTTGACTATATATCAAACTATACTAGTGCCATGGCAAAGATCCCTAGAGGGGTCACTACACTAGTCTATTGGGTAGACCTGGATGAATTATTTGACATGATCAGTTGCCATTGATATCTATGGACTGATTCATTTGCATAGTTACTCAATATTTTTGCCCTATGGGAGGTTCTTATGAACTGATCCCTATGGCTGTATCAAGCCAGTGAAGCAGTTGGGGTCTAAAATGTGGGCCACTACATATTTTTCAGTTCCTTCTTAATCTAGTGTTTGTAAGTGTCGTCTATCTAATCGAGCCTATGAAGTGGACTCAAAATAGAGTAAAATGAAAATCTAGAATAATTAATGATAATTTATAATGATACATTTAATAAATGAGACATAGTGGCATTTTGGTAATTTTTGTAATAATTATGGCATATCATATGAATGGCATCAGTTACTTGGCATATCACTCACACACCATATCTAGACTAGTGATTCATGCTTGCTTCTGTGTGTTAATGCATATGACATGTTTTAAAGGGTTTAAATTCACCACTGATTTTTATACTCAGCGTACCCGTGTTTTAGTGCATAGGTAATAGGGATAAGTAGGTCAGCCTTGATGATCATGCAGTGCAGCAATACAAGTGCTAAAGGGTAATGGAGTTGTTTTTCTTTTTACTAGTAGCACTCATGTAAATTCTATAGGTATGGGTTAACATGCTTAGGAAATGTGATGTTTGTATATAAACCCAAGATATGATGTACATATTGGTATGTCTGAGTTGCATGTGGTTTTGATAACTATTGGTCTAAGGCCTTATATGTGTGATTCATATATGTCTAATGTGTGCTAATATTAACTAAGGGATTAGAAGGGTCTAGATAGAGGTAGAATGGATTATTTAGCTATAGAAATGTTTTTAACAGATGAAAAAATTATTTGTATGTCACCTGAGTAGCCGTTGTGCTGCCTAATTTTTTAAAACCTTAAAAGAGTCTGTGAATGTTTTCTCTATGTCTATCAGACCATGTATGAATATGTTTAAGGGTTAGATTAAAAATCTAATCAACATCTGATAGAGTTCTAGAACAGTCCATAAGTGTTAAGGAGTTTACCTCTAGAGAAATTCTAGGATATGCAACCTGGCAAGAAGTGTATCACCTGTTGAGTTTCTTTAGGAATTCGATAAGAGGTGTCACATTTCTCTTTGGAGAAGTTGCTAGAGCTATACATTGATGAGATCATTCGGTTACATGGGCTGACATTTTCAATAATTTCTAATTAGGATCCCAAGTTTACATTATGGTTTTAGAGGAAACTCAATAATGCTTTGGGAACTAAACTCAATTTTAGCATGACGTTTCATCAGTAAATGTATGGTTAGTCAGAGAGGGTCATCCAAGTTCTAGAGGATATGTTGAGAAGTTGTGTCATCAATTTTAATGGTAGTTAGGACCATTACCTCTCTTTGGTAAAGTTTGCATACAATAATAGTGGCCAAATGAGCATAGGCATGGCTCTTTATAAAGCCTTATATGGGATGATATGTAAAACTCCATTATGTTAGAGTGAGCTTAGTAAGAACAAGCTTATTGAGGTAGATTTAATTAAGGATACTAAAGAGAAAGTAAATATTATCAAAGATAGGCTAGCCTTTACGCTACTTCAAATAGATAAAACTCATATGCAAATTTAAAGAGAAAAGACATCTAATATGAAATAGGTGAAAAGATTTTTTTAAAGGTGTTTCTATGGAAGAAAGTGTTGAGATTTGGCAAGAAGGGTAAGCTATGTCCATGTTTCATCCTGCCATACAAGATAATAGTGTCACACCCCCTCCTAAATTCCTAAAGTAAACCATAAGTGGTGCACTTCCCGCTCAATCACCCGTCCTAAAATTTCTCCCATGTTTATTTGTTTAACTTTTTCTTATTTTGTGATATTTAGTCTTATTTGACTCCAAATTTAGTCCTATATATTTTTATACATAACTTAGGGTCACACTATATGATTCATGTCAATATTGGCGATTTACAGGTCAACCAAACTTTTTCTAAAATTGGGTAGCATAACGACTACCTGGGTTACTGTCCAAAAATTTGAACCAGTAAAACACACTTCTATAATACATTTCACATCCCCTGGACCCTTCTAGTCCCCCAAGTATCAACCTAACATAGTTATTTTATCACACATCAACAAATGCCACAATCAAATAACCATGTACTGAAGCCTCAGGCTCACATATTATATCAATAATTAAAAGCAATCACACATTTGAAACATTCTGATAAAAAGTTATTACAAAACACTATTTATGACATGTATATACAAACAACCTATACATAGGCTACCCATTCCCCCTTAAGTATAATAAGTGCAAAGGCTATATAACACATTTGCACAACCTTCTATCAAATATCCTTTGAACTCTAGCTACATGCTTTATGAGGCTGAACCTTGCTTATCCTTACCTAAGCACCGAAACAAGTACACTGATTATATAATATACTCAATGGTGAATTCAAGCATTTAAATCATGTCATATATCTTATTTATGCATATATCAGGTTATTACTATATATTCTAGGTTATTAAGTCCATCATTTATTTTTCTATGCCAAAAGACTAAAATACCCTTCCTATAGGTTCATACTAGATTACCATTTATTTAATTATTTAAAAACAATCAAATTATGCCATTTAATCCATTTCCAATAATACGACTCAATTAATTAAATTTTCATGTTAATAAGTGACATACATGCCAAATTACAAAAATACCTCTAATTAAACATACTGGTCAGTAATTTAGATAACCATGTCAAATTATACATATTATTATTTTACAATATCATAATCTATACGCATATGTAATTTATTCAATTAATTTAACTAGCTTGACTAGAAAGACGACACTTTAATACACTAGACCTAAAGGGAAATAACAAGTTGTGCAGTGATCCACATTTTAGACCCCGACCGTTACATCAGCTAGATCAAGTTGTAGCACCAAAGGTGTAATGACAAGATTTGGTATGTCCAATAGACTAGTACAGTGGCCCTTCAGGACCTTTGCCACTATATTGGCCGTGTTTAAAGATTTAAAGATGTTAGAAAACTGGTTTACCTAACAGACTATTCTGTTTGTCTGACTAGTGCAGTGGCCTTTTGAGACCTACGCCACTGCACCAGCAAAATCAAGTGACTATCACCAACTTGTATGATTGTTCGACTAGTACAATGGCCTAAAATAGACCTAGGCCATTATATCGACCCTGCCTAAAAATCAAACAATGTAGCAATTGCTAAAATCCCTAAGTTGACCGATTAACCCACCTAATAGGTATCTAACTAATGAGTCATGTAACTCAATTTATGTTTATTTCTTTATTGATTGACTTCTGACAATATTATTAGTTAAATAACAAACAGATATAAATTTTACAGCTTAGTTCAATTTTAGCCTGATCTGTTATGGCCATAATTAGGCTATACCGAGTAATTTCTCAAAACTATTTTCAAAGATAATAATTGCCAATAGTTAACAATAAGTATTTCTCTAATATTTGCCATTTACTATCCAATGGTAATTTTTCTTTAGGTAAAGGTCAAACTGGATAGTTATAGGTCATTACATCAAGTTTCAACAACCTTTAGGTTCATTTTTTAGCCTTTTTCAGTGTAGTTTTCATCATTATTTCAATAAGGTTCAAAGGCCCTAAGCCACACAATCACTAGGCCATTTCTAAGGCCAAAACATAGGCATCAAAGCCACCCTACATAATTACATAATATAGCCCTGATAGGCATAATTTATAGACATTGTTTATTCAAAATCATAGCCATTAAATGCACCTTACCAACCATTTTTCAAGGCACTACTAGTCATTTTCATGTTCATTTTAAAGCCATATTACATGCCAATTCATAATCTCATTTCATGTTATTTTCATTATATACATTAATTAGATTTATGCCAAACCATTTAAGCTAACATAGCTCATAAAATTATACCCAATCATGCATACACATTACTTATATGTTACCAACATTTTCATGCCAATTCCATTAGTATAGCTCTCAGGTAGTGTGTTGTGCACACTCAAACCAAGTATTTCCTTAACCTTACTCATACAATTAAATACTTTTACATGATTACAACACTTACACACACACAGCAGTTCATTTTCATGCCATCTAAGCCTCCTTCGGCATATTTTATGTCTCGGCCATTATGAGAATCCCATACATTCATGCATCAATATATCTTATTACATGCCATATCATTTCTTCATACACTATAGGCCTAATATATATGAACTGTCAATCCTAAGCACTACTTCTAATAACTTAATCAAGCCATATACATCCACAACATATAATCAAGTTCTTGACCACTCATAGAACTCATGCCATTCATACATTTTCCCATCTATTCATAAGGGATTCCATTACATTTCAACACAAAAACCATTGCTAATACATCAAGCATCATAAACACATATTGAAATCTCTTCACACCTCTCAACCAACTAAGAATTTAGCACTAACCTAATTCCTTTCCATCAAACAACCATTCTCAACTTCTAGTCAATATTCAATTAAGCTAAATGCATTAGTCCAATTACACCTTACTCAAATCTATAACATTTGATCATACTTGAAGCAAAAAATTGGACCTTGAACCTTTAGAGACATAAGATAAATGCTAGAATTCACATACCTATAAATTATAAGAGCTAAACTCCACTCCCTAGGCTTAATGAAACCTCACGGAATTGGCCTTCAAGATTCATGCTATTCCATCCCTTGCATGGAAACTTTTCTCCACTCTTTCAAGGTACTTCTCCTCCTAAATCACTTCAAAATCCATTAGAACACATTCCCACAAATGTTAGGGACCTTAAATACCCATTTCTAGCAAAGAAATATCATGGAAAACCTATGAAAACTCACCTTGGAAGCCTGCTACCTTTGCTAGAAAGTTATCTGACCTTTACAATTTTATAGATTTTTAATTAATTCTTGGAAACTCCTTTTGCTATGATTCTTCTTTTGGAATTACCCTAACATCCAATAGTGAATTTAATTGAGATTAGTTTGCTAAAATAGATTGATGAAAATAAGGAAAATGACTTTTTTCTAGCTATGTGGCATCAATTTTAGGGTAAAAAGATAGAAAAAATATTCCTTTTATATGAATGGATTTGCCACTTGTTAGGGCTATATGGACACTTGTTATGGGCCTAGAGCTAGATGGCATGATATGGGTGGGTCCCATGACTACCTAAACTATCTCGAAATGGCTCAATTTTTGACAAAACTTCAAAAATTCACAAAAATTCACACAAACCTCAAAAAATTACACAATCTACTTTAAAATTCCTATTTTAATCTCCTCTACATGCTCATAAATTTTTGCAACCAAATTCCATCGGTAGTATAGTTTTCAAACTACCTTAATTTGTGTGCCAACCTCAAAAATTACAAGAATTTGCAAATGACCTTAGAATTCAAAAATTCTTTCAACAATGGACTCAATGGAATTTTTAAGCTACAGGATCTGATATTTTGGGGTCTGTCTAGGAATATCCTAGGTCAATCCCACCTTGAAAAATTTTTATTACATAGATTAATAGCCTTTAGTCTAAAATAAATTATTAATTCTGGTAAATTTTTAAAATTTGCCTTTTTCATTAATTTAAAGCCCCTCGAAGCTTCATGACCAGTGTCATTACCTCGATTTATGTGCAAGTGACCCACACCTCGAGCACACTTCTCGAACTTAGTGGCACTATTCACAGAGCCTCAAAACATGGGCGTTACAAATAGAATGTGTGGGTCTATTGTCTTATAGACTAGCTTAACCCTTCATGATGTGATTCACATGTCTATGCTAAGAAGATATAGATCATATCCAACACGTGTTACGTAATAAAGAAGTGGATATATGTCTAGATTCGTCAGATAAAAAAGAGCTAGTGAATTTCTTAGCCTTAGAGGTTAAGGAGCTGTGAAAAAAATCGTGCCTTTAATAAGATTTTGTGACGACA
>CANXYI010151465.1:0-10710 GCA_948208565.1 Hura crepitans
AGATGTAATTAAGAATTCCCTTTATTAAACAAGGATATGTGTTGTTGCATTAATGTCATGTCGTGATTATAAAAAAAATGCAAATATGATGCAAGTAAATAAGACCACTTTATTAAACTGAATTAAGCATCTTAAGGACTATGGAAATAGAAATTTTATTATTATATTATTTTGTATTTAAGGTTAGAAAAGCAATAAAAGAGTTTATTTTCATATCTTCTATCTCTTGTTACTCCTTTCACTTTGCAGCTTTAGCCAATGAGATCGATTATCTCTAGAATTATTGGTCATGCATTCTTTTTATGCATTAGAAGTCTAAAAAGTTATAAGTAGCTTTAGGAGGAATGTTATCCTTAAGGGGTAATTACTTTTATAAGTCATGATATCTAACAACAAAAGTGATAGAAAGGGCTTCCCCTCTAAAGGATAGTTGATGAGTAATGATGCCTTAAGTCTCACCAAAATGCCTGATATAGTGATTAGGAATGTAAAATGTGACTTTGTGCAAGTTGACCAAAGGAACATAGCCTAGTGTGCCACTTTGTCGCATATACTATAAAGGAATTCATAGGTTCTTGAAATTTTATACTATCATTAGTTGTAGCACTCAAACAAAGGGCCCATTACTTAACATCTGCAAAATGGGGCATGATGGCATAAGGGAGTAAATGCTTCATACTATAACAATCAAGAACATGAGGGGGATGATTGTCTAACAAGTGAAGCTTTTCCTACAACTAGACCTAAATAAAGAGAGAAAACTATTAGGAATGAAAACCTAGGAAGGCTTCTTAAGTAAAATCCAAGCTAAGGATAGGGTGAAAACCTTTTAAGAGTAGTCTATCCTTAAATGGTTTATTAAGAATGAAAACTTAAAAGGGCTTTCTTAGCAAAAGGCAAACTAGAGAATAAGGCAAAAACCTAATAAGGATGGTCTATTCCAAAAAGAAAAAGTCAAAGTAGCTAAATAGCTTATAGCTTCCAAAGTGGCTTTTAAAAGTAATAGTGAGGTATTTAGCAAAGAAAATGAACAAGTATACACCCACACGTAGTGACAGGATGTTTATGTAACTGACAAATAAACTAGTAGGAAGTTTAAAGAAATAGGTTCTCACCTCAAAACCTATCTAGCTACTAATGATAAAAGTACCCCAAGTGCATCAACCGCCTTATACGGGTAGTGAGGGAATAGAGTTAGGACAATAAGGTGGTGTCTTAGATGAATAGGACATCTTAAGAATTATAGCAAATTTTTTATCTAAGGGGCACAGTTCTTGGTGAGAGAATTAAAAAATGTGATACTATGGGTCCTAAAAGCGGGTTGTAGCCTTAAAAAAAAGATAGATCAACTCAGACCTGCTAGAGAAATTTCAAGCCATTAAAATAAGCCAATACAAAATTTGCCCATGTGGTAGGGAAATCAAGAAATTTATGGTGTTTTTAAAGAAATTCATCACCCATTGATACAAAAAGTAGAAAAAAAGACAAGTGGTAGGGGAATCTATGCACACATAATTGCATTTATAGGTAAAGAGGCAAAAAAAAAGGCCGTTTTTTCCACTAAAATGGCCATTTTTGCCATGAAATAGTTGTTTTAGCTCCAAAAATGGGTGTCTCAAAGATTGAAAAAAAAATGGTCATTTCCTACATGGCAAGATGGTTGTTTCAGCCTTTTAAAAATAGTCATTTTCAAAGCAAAAAAATTTTGCCTTCACTAAAGTAGTTGTTTTAGCCTTATTTCTATTTAAACCTCATTTTTTTTTATTTTTCATTTCTTATAGCTATATCCAAAACAAACATTCTTCTTTAAATACTACATCATGCCACCTAGATGCTAGCAAAGCCACTTACAGCACCAACTTATGCTTGGGCACATGGTTGTCCCTAATTGGCTCGACCATAAAGCAGTTGAGTGGTTTCGTCACCTCTCAACCATCACACTTATCAAAAGCTACTATCTTTACACCCATACATTAAGAGAAGCATCCTCTAGTCAACCAACTACTCATAGAGGTAGGATTACATGAGTTTTATTTTTAAAGATATGTTACCTACCCTATAGTCAACCGATAATTTCAGAGCACACTCTAATTTTGACATGCCTATCCTAGTGACACTACAGCTATCTAGTTTTTGACACTAGTGACATGATATCAATTATCTCTACTTTAGTTCATAGAGCTGCTATAGTTGTTAATTGATAGAGTCATGGAGATTCTAGAGATTTTAGACCAGCACTGGGATTTCCTTGGTTGGGCTAGCACATTTTATCATGCCAGTCAGACCAAGGCTTCATCCATTCAGGACACGGTCCACCATTACCTCTACTGAGTATTTACAGTCTCCTATTTCACATGTGTGGATAGTTTTAATTAAGTGAATTAGATAAAGCTCTATGGACTTTGGGCCATAGAGCTGAGCGTTTAGTTTTACCCTACACCTACCATCTTATATCACCTTTATCAAGCTAGCAAGTCCCCTAATAAAGTCATCATCATGGGAGGTGTCATCATAACCCTCCTGCTCAATCTAAGCATCCTATAGTAACACATAGGTGGAGCTCTCATGCAATAGTATTATATGGACCATGACACCTCTACCACTATAAGGATCATGAAGAAAGATCTTCAAACACTAGTAGGATATAGGTTGCTCCAGGTAGTAAAGTTTAATGAGCAGTTGGACATCAGTCGGGAGACTTAGGACCAAAGGATGCCCACTTCACAATAAACTTGGCTGAGTTGCTAAGGGAGGGTTTACCTGCTAGTCTACCATTATAGAGGTAGTAAACTAATAAGGTAGGACCGTCTTCATCAGCACCTCCTACACCTTCATATGAGGATTTTCTATAGGGCATAGAGACTTGGATTATGAAGCACCTATAACTTATACACATAGACCTAGGCATAAGGATCAAGGACACTCACTGAGGCTGACTACCAGGATAGATTTGAATGAGGCAAAGATTATGATGCTTTGAGCCCAAAGACATTCACTAACTCATTGGGATATATTTATCATTTTTTTTGTCTTTTTTCTTTTTTATATAGTATTTGTACATATTAGTTTAGGACACATGTTATTGTACTCTAAAATTTATTATTTATTAAATCAATAGATTTTATTTCATATTCTATTTATTGCCCTTAAAACTTTTTGCACAAAAAAATGGATAAAATGAAATGAAAAGGGCTTATATGTATGTTCACATAATAAATAACAATGAATGTAACAATAGAAAAATGTATAAAGACTAAAGCAATAAGAAACAACAAGTATACAAGATAACAAAGGCATGATTATAACACCTCCTATCTAATCCATATCCAAACCGAACAAAAAAAGGCACTTCTCAGAAGGTCACCCATCCTAATACTATTCTCACCCGTAACTCATTTAACCTAATAGAAAATGTTATTATATTTAATAATCGATTGATACATTGGTCAGTTCTAAGTCCGACTAGAACTAGTGCAATAAAAGCTAATGTCCATCCATTTTTGTCTAGTAATATACATCTGATAACCTTAAGATACTATCATGCAAAATATAATCCTAAAAAGCAATTAATTTAAACATAATACAAGTACACATTTAGAATAGGAACAATACTTGTGATAGATCTTTCTTACCTATGTGTTCAATAATCTACTTTAGCTAATGCTAGCACTTAATCCATCGCTCCACTCACTATAACTGATAACCTACACATTAGCAAGAAAGCCAATGAACTGAGTATAGTTGTTCAGTGGTGTATTTTAATACTATGAAAATCATAACTTTAAATTTACGTAAATAATAATTATCGATATAACTTATTCCAATTAAGTCTTGGTTTCATTATCTTTGTTACTTATAACCTTTTCATAACTATTCTATTCATAACTATGTTATCTCATCCTAATTTATCTTCTTTATTGGGAAATATTATTATTGTCTCTTATGCTCTTTTTTTAATTTGTATCTGATAATAGTTTAATATATTTTTCATTTGTCATGCTTTATTATATTCTCTAAGAATATGCTCATATCTCTCCTTTAATAGTTTACGGTAGTTTTTATTTATTCTTAATCTTTACACTTATATTTAATTGCTCATCTTATGTCTCTATCTATATTGTACATTTATGTATATATGTAATTACTTTAGCTCATTCATAAATACAGTTCTCAAAAAATTATGTCATGTGTTTTATCTTTGTATGTATGACATCAATAATGTTTGTTATTATGTGATTAATTTATTCATCTATTAATTAAATTCTTATGTGATTAATTTATTCATCTATTAATTAAATTCTTCTCTTTCTTCATTTTTTTTTCCTTTTTCCCTCTTACACATGTAAAGATTATGATATTTTTACCTAGGACGAGATTGGTTTATAGAGTTACCACTTGGCCTCTATACTAAGACCTTTGATCTTTTGTACAAAAAAAGTTCAAAATTCAGATATTATTTATGCCTAAATAATATGCCTTCTTGTATATTGTATCATTTATCAATCTCTTTTCAATCAAGTATGCATTATATTTAAAGTATTTATGTCAATTTTTCATGTAAAGAAAGTAAAGTGCGATATTTAAAGAATACAATAAACATATTTGTTAATCTAGAAAGTGGGTTATTGATTAGTTGTTATTCGACCTAACAATTACTCATAATTCCATAAGAATTGGCAATAATTGCCCAACTCCCATCTCTAAAAGATTGGCCTTTATTAAAATACATTTTTCAAGTGACTTTTGATTAAGGAAAACTTAAAACCATTTTATTTAAGAAAACACCAATTAATTATGTATAAAATCATTTGATGTGAAAGTTAAGCCATTGACATGTAAAATAGGTTATTTCCTATCTATTACAACCCAAATTAAACCAAAAGACATATTAAGTATAAAACCAAAAGAAAAAAATAAGGCACTAAAATCATCTCATCTATACATCGACTAGTCCGTATGGACTCTTTAAGGCTCTAACATTCGTCTGTGCAGACTACTACATAAACAATATTATGTCCATCTAGACCTCTACTCTAGTGAGAAGGGTCACTTACATATAACTCAAAAGAGAAAATGTTAATAATACTAGATAAAGAACACATAAAGAACCCACAGAGAAGGTGAGAAATATAGATATATGTGAGGATTGGAAATCAAAGATGATTATCCACAAGGACTACAATCCTCATGAGAAAAAGTCTTTGCAAACCTACATTAATTCCATAATACCAAAAACATGCATATTAAGGAATAGAAGGATCATACAATATGATATAATTATAAAGGTATGCTATCATGGTGAACAAAATACGTTAAAATATAATAGATAAGGCAAACATGATAATATTATCGTACCATAATTTATACGGACCTCACATTACATATATGTTAAATTTATAGGTTCGTGTGAACCTCTTATCATATACACATTCAATTTATAGGTCTATGTGAACCTCCTATCATTTAAAATAGGTCTGTGTGGACTTAGTCGTCAGTTCTAGAATGTAAGTGCAATTACAATTTTCCATGAATGATTAGAAAATTCCCAAACTGATTTAAAAGGTTAAGTTACTCCTATAATTATTATGGGGATTACATAGAACCACCTCACATGACAATTAATCATAGGAGATCATTGATTATAGCAAATGACACAAATAAATGAATGGATATGATAAAAAGAGCCTCAGAACTTACCTTAAAGTTAGTACTAAGCAACAAGACAATGGTTGGGTTTTGGAAGAATAATTACTTTATTGAGGGCTTAGGACTAGCAAAGCAAATCCTATGTCAATTGTTTTCAATTATGTCCTATGTGTATTCCTTTTTTCCCTAAAATAGGTTAATAAGAAGGGTATTTATAAGGTTGGTGAATAGCTTTCCCATTCAAAAGAAACAGAGTACTATTAGGATTAGGAATTAGTGCCTGAATAGGAATTTTGCACTTCTAGAAGTTTTATGGTGGTAAGTCTATACGGACTTGTATGGCTTAGTCTGTGTGGACTTAGGCATGATTTTCCCACTAGTCTATAGGCTTTAGCCTATGTTGGATTAGTTCGTGTGGATATAGGCTTTAGCTTGTCATGTGGACCTTAGGCTTTAGGCTTATTGGTCTAGGCTGACTATGGTGTGGACCTCATAGCATCTAGTCTATGTGGACTTATGCCATGTTAGTCTGTGCAAACCTGGGTTCTAAGTTACTTGCCTTGCTGCTTGAGCTTATCCCTGGTTACCATCATAGGCTCAAAAAGGTGAATGGGTCTATGTGATCAATGCTATAATAGTGGAGTGAGAAGTAAGTAAGATACAAGTTGTGGCAGAGTTTGAGGATGTTTTCCTAAAAAAAGCTACCCAATTTACCACTAGCATAGGAGCTTCAATTTAGAATTAATATTTTTCCAAGCACAACACTATTATTTGTAGCTCTTTATAAGATAGCTCCAGAAAAGATGAAGGAGTTGAAATTATAGTTGCAAGAGTTATTAAATAGGGGTTCTATCAAACTAAGCATATCCATATAGGGATCACCGATCTATATGTCAAGATGAAAAATGGCTCTTTAAGGCTATGTGTGGACGATAGGTAATTAAATAAAGTCACTATTAAGAATAAGTACCCTTTAGATAGATGAGCTTTTTTTTATTGGCTTAGAAGGGCAAATGTCTTCTCTAAAACTGACTTGAGATCAGGGTATTATTAGCTAAGAGTGAAAGAGATAGGTATGCATAAGACAACTTTTAGAATAAGATATAGGCACTTTGAGTTTTTAGTAATGCCATCTCTAGTAGCATTTATAGATTTCATTAATTGTATCTTTTAGTCATTCATGGATCAGTTTATGGTGGTATTTATTAATGATATCCTTATCTATTCTAAGAATTGGGATGAGCATGAGAAGCATTTAAGAACTATTCTACAAATGTTGAAAGAGGATAAGCTTTATACTAAGCTTAGCAAGTGTGAGTTTTAGTTAGAAGAAGTGTCTTTTCTAGGACACATAGCTTCAACTGGTGGTATTAAAGTGGATTCTAGTAAGATTGAAGCTATTATTGAATAGAAGCCACCTAGGAATACTATAGGGATCAGAAGATTCTTAGGTCTTACAGGCTATTATAGAAGGTTTATTAAGGGATTTTCTCTTATTGCTACTCTAATGACATGTCTTCTAAATAAGAATGCCTAGTTTATATCAGATAACTAGTGCTAATAAAGTTTTGACCAGCTCAAGAGTATGTTGATAAAGGCTCTAATCTTGGTTCACCCATTATCAGGGAAAGAATTCACCATTTATAGTGATGCTTCATTGAATGTGTTAAGATATATTCTTAGTTAAAAAGGCAAGGTTATTGCTTGTCTCATTGTAGTTAAAGCCTTATGAGAAAAACTATCCGACTTATGATATGGAGCTTGCAGCCATAATGTTTGCCTTAATGATCTAGAGGCATTATCTTTATAGGGAAAGATGTTATTTCTATATTGATCATAAGTGTTTGAAGTATCTTCCCACTCAAAATTTTGAAGTATCTTTTTAATAAAAAATAGCTGAATTTGAGACAAAAAATATGGATGGAGCTAATAAAAGACTACGATTGCCTTATTGACTATCATTTGATGAAAGCCAATATAGTGATAGATGCTTTTAGTAAGAAGTTTATATCGGATTTGAAAGCCATGAATACTAATTTAAAGTTGCTAGATGATGGTGGTTTGTTTGCTAAGCAGCAAATCTAATCAAGAGGTGAAAGATGTTTAAAAGGATTATCATAGGCTTATGAACGTTAACAGCACGATTCAAAATGGGAAGTCTACTGAGTATGAGATCAAGATTGATGGCTTTTTATATTATCATGATTATCTTTGTGTACTTAATGTTGAGATAGCAAATTCCATAAGAGGCTCATAATACACCGTATGCTATACATCATGGTAGTACCAAGAAATATCAGGATTTGAAGATAGCTTATTAGTGGCCAAGCATGAAGGGATAGTTCACTAAGCTTATGACCAAATGCCTTACTTGTCAATAAGTTAAGGTAGAGCCTCAAGTTCTATCTGGATTGCTCTATCTTATAGTAACACTAAATTGTAAATGGGATAGTGTCATCATAGATTTTGTGGTTGGGCTACAATGATAAGAAGTAGGTGTGATACAGTATCGATAATGGTTAATAGATTGACCAAGTTAGCACACTTTATATGTATAAGAATGGATTACTCTCTAGAGAAGCTGGTAGAGTTATAGATTTATGAGATAGTCTAGTTGCATAGGGTACCATCATCTATCATTTTTTATCGAGATCTTAGGTTTACATTAAGGTTTTAGAAGAAACTTCATAATGCCTTGGGCACTTAACTCAGCTTCAGTACGGCATTCCATTCACAAATGGATAGCTAAATAGAGAGAATCATTCAAGTTCATAAAAACATCTTGAGAAGTTATGCTATTGAGTTTAAGGGAAGCTAAGACCATTATCTTTCTTTGTTAGAGTTTGCTTATAACAACACTTATCAAATGAGCCTAGGCATGGCTTTTTATAAAGCCTTGTATAGGAGAAGATATAGAACTCCATTATGTTAAAGTGAGCTAAGTGAGAACAAGCTTATAGGGTTAAACTTTATTAAAGATGTAAAAGAAAAAGTGAAGATTATTAGTGATAAGTTGAACAAATAAACATAAGTTTTATCTAGATTTAAAGAGTAAAGACATTTAGTATAGAGTGAGAGACAAAGTGTTTCTCAAAATATCTCTATGGAAAAAAGGTACTAAGATTTGGCAAGAAAGGTAAGACAAGTCCATGATTCATTGGCCCATATGAAATAACTAAACATGTGGGACTAGTGGCTTATAGACTAGGTTTACCTCTTGAGCATCAGTAGATACATGATGTGTTCCATGTGTCAATGCTTAAGAGACACATACCATATCATCACATTGATGGTAGCTAAAAAAATAGAGATATAACTAGATTTAATTTCTAAAGAAAAGCTAGTGAGAATCTTAGCTTGAAAAGTTAAGGAGTTACAGAACAAAATAATGCCTCTAGTAAAGGTACCATGGCAACATTATGGCATGGAATTACCAACTTGGGAAAGAAAGGCTCAGATAAAGAAGTAGTCTTTGTAACTATTTGAACCATGTAATTTTATAGCAAAATTTCTTTTAAAAGGGGAGGAAATGTCATACCACAAAAATCCCAACTTATAATTAGTACTTCCAGACATGAATAGGGTTTCCCGAGACCCAGGCCACACTAGTCTTACTGCATGGAAGTATTAGTCATAATGTAATTTTTTGCAAATTTTTGAATCAGTATAAAGTCATTTATATGGTTAAAAATGACAATTAATATTTTATAGCAATGCCACATGAATAGTGACCTAGTTTTAGCTTAACCATAAATATTACATATTTGCTTAGAAAATTTCAAGATTGATACAACCTAATGCTTAAATAATCCAAATAGTCCATTGTCATCAGAATTGGAATTTTTGAATATCGAGAATTATTTTTACTAAAATCGGGTATTGATTAAAATGTGATTTTAATTTCAATTTTTATTGATTTTTAAGCTATGTTATCTCCAGGTTCATGCATCATGTTGGGATAACTTTTTTGAGGTTTTAAGAGTGGTAGTTGATCATTTAAAGAAGAGGAAATGAGGCTTAAAAAGAAAAACCCTTAAATTAAGGATGGCTTTATATTTGCTATTGATCAAGTTGACCAAGTCAAAGGTAAAAACAAATGACTCTTTAAATTGGTCAACCTTGGAATTGTGGGCAGCCATCATTTTTTTTCTTTTTTCTTCCTTTCCTTCTTTAGTCGATGCCTCCTCCCTCTTAAACTCCACCATTTTTGTTTCTCCTTCCACTCAATCAAGCACCAATATAGCACTTTTAAATAATCAAAACATCTTTCCATAACCTTTAAACCTCCAATAAAGTAAGAAAACAAGATATATATAGTGATTTTAGGAGATTTTACTCATGGGTGAATAGTAATAATTTTTCATTGATAAAAGAATTTTTTGATTTTATCATTTTTCTAAGGTTCCTAGGGTGCCTAATAGAGGTTTTATTAAGTCTATTTTAATTTTGATATTATATGACTTTATACGAATTTTTTTACAGTGAGCCTATTTGTGTTCGTAGATGACAATGAGCCATGGTGCAAGAAAAGACATGAGAAAGCTTGATTAAGCTTTGGTGGTGTATTTTGGTTCTTTTTATATATGTATTCATCAGAATATATGAATTTTAGGTGTACAGTATCAATTAAAGTAGGTATATACATTTATGTGGATTAAATGCTAAGGGTATAAATAGTGTGTGATGATATTATGATATGTTTAAACTTACAAGATGTGTAATTGGATAGTTTTAGAGTGAATGGATTGAGTTGTAGTTGGTATGTAAAAAGGCCCAATGCCTCATGATTAGTTTGTGTATGTATATTCATTTTAACTTATGAAATTAATGAGTAATTGGTACAATTGGTATATATGATATATAATAGTTTGCTTGATCTTTTGATATGCTTAATATGATATATAAGGATGCTACAAATTTATTATGTTCATTTGTTGCAATGGGGCTGAATGACTATTGGAGTAGGTAGGTGGTGATAAACTCATTTCATACTTTATATAATGCTTAAATGTTATTTACAAAAATGTTAAATGGTTATGTTAATATTATGATATAAGTTTATGG
>CANXYI010151514.1:0-14655 GCA_948208565.1 Hura crepitans
TTTCTAAATTTTAATGTTTTGCATGTAAATCGAAGCAGTTAGTTAACTATCCTATAGGTAGAATTTGGTCATAAAATTTTATGAGCCCTTAAATGGAACTAATTGAGGATTTTTAAAATAAACATGATGATTTTTAGAGGTTCAAGTGATTTTTAAAAATTCCCTAAAGTTTTTTTCAAAATTAGGCTTTTCAGGTTGTTTGAGCGGTGTGTGGGCCCACCCATGCCACTTCAGCCACTATAAAAGGGCCAAGGTGACACATGGATGGCCACTTGGCCATTTCTACTTGCTTTCCACTAAAATTCCTCTTTCTCCTCCTTAGTGCAGCCAACACCATTCCAGCCCAAAATCACCATTTTCATCTCTTTTCTCAAGTTTTTTCTTATGTCTATTGCCACCAAAAATCATATTAACATGTGGATTAATTTGTGAAGGTATTGGAGGCTATAAAAGTGGCTAGAACTCAAGAAAATTTGAGGAAGCTTAAGGTGTCAACAAAAATAACCTAAAGGGCAACTTCTTATGTGTAAGTGTTTTAGCCCTTTTTTATTTTATTTCCTAGGGGATTTAATGATTCTAAGAATAGCTATATGATTGGAATTTGAATTGGGTTAGTGTGTGATTTTTGGTGAATTTTTGAAAGGAGATGGCGTGTATAGAAGCCAAGGCATAGGGTGAGGATTTGGTGATTTCCTTCAAGTTAGAAGAGTGGATTTCAACTCCTTTGGTAGTGAGGTAAGTACATCTAATCCATTCAAAGCATTTGAGGTTGAATTGCCATGAGTAATGCTTAGGAACCTTGTATGGAATTGGTACATTAGGTGGTTTATGTGTGTAATATGATGGACTAAGTGTATAACTAAGCTAATAGTGTGTGTAATGAATGTTTGGTATGATGTTTGGATGAAAAGGAAGCATAGAAGGGTGAATTCCTCACTTGGCCGAGAGCTTTATGTAGGCATGTGTGTGTGTGTATGGCTAGAAATGGTGTTATGGCATGTTAGTTGATGTATATGGCATGATATTTAAGGTATTTGGCTTGAATGATGATTGAACTTTAAGTGTAACTAGTGAACTTGTGAAGTTTTGGTGGGTGACTTCCTTCGGTCAAAAGGTGTGCCTTGGTGTGTGAGTGAGTGCGTGGGTTGTGTACATAGTTCATGGAATGGTTTTTAGCTTGCCAGTTGATGGCATGTAAGGTGTATATGAAGAATGTAGTAAGTTAAGACTTGCATGTGTGTGTTAGTAGTGTGGCCAAGGCATGTCCTAGGGTATATTGGCCTAATTTGCATGATAAAAGCATAAATATGTGTATAGTCACATTTGTGTGATGTCTAAGTAAGCATAAGTATGTTTGAATGAGATAGAAAGTATGAATAAGGCAAAATGGAACTTGTCGTTAAGAGCTTACAAGGTAAGGTGACTTGAAAATGAGGTATGGTTTAATGCATTTGTGTGTGCAATGGCATGGCATTTGTGGCAGTTAGTACAGGACATGACTTAGGTTGATATGTATGGTTAGTGTAACAAGAAATGAATAACATGCAGGATAAGTTTAAAGTATGGAAAAATGGTTGAAGAATGAATTTAAAAGTGACTTAAAATGGCATGTAAAAATGGGTCTAAAAAGAGATTAAATTTAGGCATGAACTTGTATCTTAAAATGACCTATAATGTGATGATTTTGTGTCTTGGCATGTTAGCCATTTGTATAGCAAATAGATGTCCTTCTTTGATGTTAGCTTTAGGCCTATGGACTTATATAATTATTGGTGCAATTGGCACTGAAAAAGGAATTGAAATGGCCCTATAATGGTTGTTGCAAGAAAGTAAAATGACCTATAATTGTCCCGTAAAATGTAATTTTGGGACTGTAATTAAAATAGCTATTTAACATAAATATATTTGAGCCAAAATAATGGGCTAGGCTACATATAATATGCATGTAATTATGCCTTCAGAATTGAGTCAAAAAGTGACAGAAAAATTTACTCGATTTTACCTGGTAGGGCTAAAAATTACTTGTAACTGTCCAAGTCAGAAATTGATTGTTTGATAAAAATTTTATCTATCTATTTTTCATTTTAGAGTATTATAAAAAGATGATCAATAAATAAATAAACTTAAAAATGCTGTTAGATGGCCCATTAGTAAACACCCACTGGAGGGGTTAACCAATCAACTTAGGGATTAATAGCTGCTAAACCGTCTGATTATCAAATTGGGCCGGTGCAGTGTTTAAGTTTCATTGTTGAGCTACTGCACCAGTCTATAGGGCAGACCAGTCTGTGGAGTAGACACTCTTTGTTGCTAGCACTTTGACTATATATTAAATTATGTCAATGCAGTAATGAACGTCTTTAGAAGGGCCACTGCACTAGTCTGTTAGGTAGACCAGGATGGATTATTTTATATGATCAGAATTTTGCCCCTTGGGAGGTTCTTATAAACTTATCCTTATAGGCTATGTTGGGCTAGTGCAGCGGTCAGGGTCCAAAATGTGGGCCACTGTACATCTTTCAGTTCTCTCTTGTTCTAGTGTATGTAAGTGCAGTCTACCTTGTTGGGCCTATTTAATAATTTAAATATTGCACTTGAAAATAATGGAATGATTGAATGAATTATAAAAAGAAATTGAATTAAATATTTATAGTGGCATTTTGGTAATTTTGAAAAGAAAAGACATACCATTTGTATGACATCAAGCATTTGGCATGTGGCTCACACACTACACCTAGACTATTAATTTTAATTACATGTGTGTATTAATACATGTTTTAAATGGTTTAGATTACCTTATTGAGTTTTATACTCAGCATGCTTGTGTTGTGGTATACAGGTAACAAGGAAAAGCAATGCAGCCACAGTGATCGTGCAGTGTAGCTATACAACAATTGAAGGGTAAAGAAAGGTGTTTTCTTTTTTTTAGTAGTGGCACTTATGTAATACCCTGTAGGTTTTAGGTAAGCATGCTTAGAAGTTGTTATGTCTATATATATAACCTACGAGTGATGTATATAAGTTGTTATGGTGTTTGTTTGGATTGCGTGTGAACTTGATAGTTATGGGCTTTAGGCCCTATGTGCTTGAATGCTGATATGTGAATATGTATGATGTTGGCTAATGATTGATTAGGAACTAGAAGGGTCTAGAAGGAGGTTTTCAAAATTTGTGGCTTATAGAAGTGTTTTAACAGGCAAAATTTTTTGGTATGTCAACTAAATAGCCGTTATGCTGCCTAATTTTCTATGACTTGTATATGCCTTGCCTGAGTCTATCAAACCATGTATGAACATGCTTAAGGATTAGATGGGACATCTAAGCAATATCTTATAGAATTCTAGAATAGTCCATAAGCATTAAGGAGTTTTCTCCTAAAGCAATCTTAAGAGTTTTTCACCTATTACAATTTAGGGTTCTTTTTCAATAAAACAAATGGACCAAATATCTTCCATTTTTAGTTTCAAACTCTTCAATACTAAAGGCTTTTGGGTATACAGAGGATTAAAATATTTAATGGGGTTCCTACACTAAACAAGATATTTAAAGGATTAAATGGCCTATCAATACTAATGACCCTTAATTATGGAGGTGAATCATTAACAACTACTTCCTTACTAAGAAAATTGTACATCTTTTGACTTTAATGTAAGAGTGATAGTAATTGCTGTGTCTCTCAATTACTATATATTTCAATCTTATTATAACAAAAGTGTGTTAATAATATACAATTTGCATTGAACATATGTTTCTATGTTCAAAAAAAGGAAAGCTTGTGCTCTTGTGTATTATGATGAGAATTTTATTTAGATTCAGTTGTATAAGTTTATATAAATAATCTTACTTTTCATGTAAATTGCCAACATGTCATGGTGTGATACAATGTGCAGTATGTTTAAAATTTTTATGAACTTTGAAAAGATCCTTTTTTCTTTAGAAAAATGGAATAGACAATGAAAAAAACACATGGTGGAAAGATGCAACACCTAACAAGCTAACAAAATATACCTTTAAACTTATACAAAAAATTTTCTCTTTTCTCGCTTTTTTTTCAATAAATTAGTCATTGAAAGGCAAAAATTAATGATTATTCCAAGGTTGACACCAAATTCTTTTCTTGCTTGAACCATTCTTACTAGCTCGAGGATTCATAAGGGTGGGTTTTTATTTTATTTAAAGCTTTTGGTCAATAAAGTTTAATTAATTTTTCACTTTAAAAGAGGATCATGGGTTCTCTCAAAAGGAAAGTGGTTAGGTAAATGATGTGAAGGATCTTTCTATTTTTTAACTGACTTAGTTATCATAACTTAAATTTGCTCCCTAATTGACTTGTTGAATAATCCTTTGCATTTGCCCCTAGGTTGGTTTTGTGAACCAAACATGTCCGAACGTGGTCCAGTTGTAACATTATCAATGTGATTCTTCTAACTTGCCCTTTTATTTCTCATTATATGCACCCTAGTCTTAAATCATTCAGAATCAAGTCCTAGACTTATAAAACTCATTGCATCGTCTAACTTTTAGATGCCTTTAATCATAGAGATCTATGATAATCTAGGTGTCCTTTCCTAAATATTCATCATTTTTCTTATTTGGTAATTACTTGACCTTAGGATTTTATTACTTCAAAAAAGTCCCACTCATATAAATTTCATAATGCCCTAGAAGTCTCTATACTTGTTGCCTCTGACTTTTTGCATTTAGCAAGCTCTCTATAGCTATATCATCGAGGTTATTTTTCTTGTGATTTGGTAGCACAAATATGAAAATGCTTATATTTTCCTTATTTCTAAACATTTTCAGCACATGCCATGTTATCTTACTAGTATTAGGCAATTTCCCTCAGACACCTTCCAACCAAATATTTAATCGAGTATATAAGAAATTCTCAACAATTTATGATTGTTAAACTAACTAGTTAGCCTTCTTTTCAACAGTTTTGATTTGCCACTATCTTACTTTCTTCTAAATTGAAGTTGAATTCAGGTCTATTCAAATAAACAATGGTAAGCTTTTTCATGTATAATTTTAAAGAGCAGATACCCTTTGAGTTTAAATGCATTCTTAAAGAAGAGGCTTTAAAGCAAATACAATGTTTAATCATCCTAAAGCGTATTAGTTTTTTAGGATAAAGATCCCAAATATCGAGAGATAAATTTACCATTTGGCTTAAGAGGTCTACTCCAAAATTATTTTTAAAAGACTGACTTTAGATTGTCGAAGGCCTAATTTCCTCTGATTGGAGGTGCAATTTTATAAATGGGCTATGTTGAGTGCAATAAAGTGCCTTATTTATTTTAGTCAAATCCAATCTTTAAATTGCTTTAATTCAACAAAGGCTTAATGTCCTCGAAATTGAGGTATAATTTTAAGGATGAATCATATTGTGCATTGTAAAATGCCTCATTCATTGTAACCAACTTCATCATTTAAACAACTCCAATTTGCTAAAGGCATGATATCCTTGGAATTAAAATTAGGCCCACTCAGCTAGTAAAGTTTTGATTAGCCCAAAACCCCTCTTTTATAATTTCACTGGATTATAAGGTAGTAATTTGGGCTTCGGTTGTTGCATCACCAACTAGACTTTCGAAATTTTCTTCTTTTGATTAGTCTTCATGGTTCCAAGAAGAATTTCATAAAGCATTAATTTTCTTGTCATCATCTCTAAGCTATTTATTGGAAAACATCCAACATTGCACCCCTTTATTTTTAATTTAACTTATTTTTAGAAAAACTCTTAGTGTAAATTTAAGGAAGAATTTCCATATCATACCTAAGAACTGTATCAATCTAATGTATGCAATAAGGAAAAAAGGTTTAATAATAATTTAGAGTAGGATAATTTTAATTTTGAGTTTTTTTTAAGCTTCAGTTATTGTTCTAGAAAAAATTATCTATTTGATTTGGGAGAATAAACATGTTCAATTATAAAAATAATATTTTGAGAAAATTAACAATTATGAATAAGATGTATTTCATTTCCTTTTGCTCGCATGTTTACGCTACAATCCCCTTTCTCTAAAGATTCCTTGAAATTTCGTGATGTTCCTTGAACTAATGCTGCTTTTCTCTAACCTCTCATTATTAGCTTGTATTTTAACTAATTTTCCAATTTGGAGGAGAATTTGCTTCAGAGAATTATCAAATTGTATTTTAGAACTTTCGATCCCTCAACAAAACATTCCTTCGATGGATACTGACAAGCTTATCATTTTTCTTTAAAATTCTATGCATCCTTATTTGAAAGCTTTTCTAATGAGGAATGTTATTTGTGTTGTCAAAACTTTGTTTTTCTTTTGACCTCTTTGCCTACTTATTGAAGAGTTGTTTAGTCACCAACCTAATAAAGATTCATCAACTTTGTATTTCTCTTATCTCCTTGGGGGCGTTTGATTGATTCCTTTTTTTTATTTACCAACTTTTTCATCCTCATATCAACTCGAGTATATTTTTTTGATGATATGCCAAATCACTGTCATTAATACTTTATACAATTATGTCAACATAGGCATATTCTTGTTATTAATCGGTCAACTTTCTCATGTCTGAATAGCATAGGCACATTCTCTTTATTGGTTGGCCTAGCTTCCTTTTGCTTATTCTTATTAACCTCCTGTATTATGTATCTTTATATCAAACTGGGCACATTCTCTTTATTAATCTGCTCAACTTTATCTTATTTACTACTTATTGGTTTCATGATATGTACTCTCCATTCTTATACAATAGAGGCATAATCTTTTTCCTGATCAGCCCAACTTTCTTTTATTTTGCTTAGGCAAGTATATTTATGCTTAAAGTCAATCAAATAATGCATTCTTTCCTTACTTTTCTTTCCTTTTTGCTTTTTCTTCTCTTTCTTCATATTCCTTTTTTTTCTTTTTTTTTCTTTTTTCATTTTCCATTTTTCTTTTCTTTTTATTTTTTGTTCTTATCATTAGATGCTTTCATTGATCCTAAACATCATTGGTCTTTCTTAGATGATCTATAACGTCTGTAAGTTGGAGTTTCATGAACAACACCCTCAAGGCCTGAATAAAGCTCCTCATGAGTCGGGGCACCTTAGTAAGGCCAAAAAAGGGCATATTGGTCATAAAAATTTGATGTTCCAGAAAATGGACAAAAAAAGAAATAATTTAAAATTTTAGTAGAACCAATAAATCATTTCGAATAAAGAACTAGTGAATAATGACATAAAATGAGTTTGCATCGAGACAACTCCGGGATGTGCCCGGATGAACCCAAAAATACCATACCCTGAACCTCAAAAACTCCAATCTACATTTTGGTGAAGGAATTTTAATTTTCTGAGTCCATCTGGTATTTATTTTGGAATTTCTTATTTTTACGTGTGAATAGTAACTAAGGTTGTCTTTGGAACTTGAACTTGAAATTTTAAGGGCCTTTTAATGGGCCTAATCGAGGATTTTTAAAACTAAATTGAGTATTTTTGGAAGTCTACAAAAATTAAAATGAATTTCTAGATTTTAAAATGAAACTAGTGAATACGGACCGTTAGATCGCCACATGTTGTGATCCGGATTACCCACCTCACTAATATATAAGGGTTTACACTTGTAAGAGTGTCACATGTGTAAACAACACTTTCTCCCCCAAAAATACCCTAAAATTCTATGTTATTTCCAAGCCTCCTCCCACCATTTTTTCTCTCTCTCCTCCCACTCACCACCAATTTTCCTAAAAATTATATGTTTTAGACCCTCAATGATATCTAGAGCCTAATCTAAGTGGAAGATTGGCAAAAACTTGCTAGAAAGAGAGATATTCACTTGGGGTGAATAGTGTCAAATTTTAGTGTAACTGAGGTTTTTCCAATTTTTATTTTTGTGTTAGGTAGCTTAAGTGATTATAAGAAAATCCATATTTTTTGGATTTTAATTTGGAGCTATGTAAGGTTTTTGGGAATTTTTCTAAGGTGAATTTGGTTATGTTTAGGTCAAAGAGAGAGAAGTAAAGGAAAACCCCATTCAAGACCTTGAAGTGGTGGAAAAAGTGGTGTTCTCACACCCTAGGTATGTGGACTTGATATAATTTATGCATGCCATGTGAATTTGCATGAAATTGAGTGTATAAATGTGTATGTAAATGGTATAACTTAGGGTTTGACATAGAATTGATGTAAATGAATCATATGGTTATGTTAATGGCATGAAAATAAGGTTGTATCCATGGTTTAGGTGAGTGAAAATAAGTGCAGGTGTGTGTGTTAGACATGGCCAAATGGTGTGCATGTGTGTGATGTAATGTGTGTACATGTATATGACATGGTGTGTGTGGCATTAACATCAAAATGGGACAAAAATTATGGTAGAAATGTGAATGAGAATTTTAAGTTGCGATGAGTAATGGTTTGGTGAATTGTGACCTAAAATGGTATGTAATAGTGTCATATGGAAGGGCATATGAAAATGGTGATTATGACGTAGAATTTATGGCATAATGATAATCGATGAAATAATGATAGTATTGACACATAGTGGTTGAAGAAATAATTAATTCATGGTGGGCGTGAATGGTGACATAGAAATTACGATAATCAAAAATGACCAAATAAATAGTGATTGCTACAAAAATGACCAAATAAATAGTAATATGAGGAAAATTGACCATATGAATAGTGTCTCTGCGGAAAATGACCCGTAACTGGGAAAGGTGAGTAGGTAGACCCTTGTGGTACAGGTGAGGTATTAGCAATGCTATAGCAATTAAAAGATGACTGATAATTAAATAATAATGAATAATCAGTGGTTAGGCCTATTAGTTAGACACCCACTGGATGGGTTGACCGATCAACTAGGGAGTTAGCAGTTGCTAGGCAGTCTGGTTCCTCCGAGGCCACTGTTGTCTGATGGATGTGATAGGTGCAGCCACTGAGGTTCTAATGTTGATCTCTGCACACTTGAGTATTAGAAGGTCTTACGGGGCTAATCCCTGCTACCCATTAGATTGATTGCGGATATTAGGAGGTCCCACGGGGCTGATCCTTGCTATCCACTAGCTTGTTGATGGACATGATAATTTGGGATATTAGAAGGTCCCACGGGGCTGATCCCTGCTATCCACTAACTTGATGATGGACATAATGATTTGGGATAATGAGAAGTCCCACAGGGCTAATCTCTGCTATCCCTGTTGTAGATATTGGGAGGTCTATAGACTGATTCCTACTATTTACTAGTTCGGTATTAGGAGGTTCCACAGAGCTGATCCCTACTATCGAACTAGGTAGGTGCAGCTATTGAGGCCCAAAATGTGGGCCACTGCATAATATAAATCCTACTATCTGGTGTCTTAAAGTGTAGTCTATATGTCATGGGCCTAAATAATAAATAGATCAATTGGATACAATATAATGTGACTTAGTAAAATGGTTAATAAATAAGGATAAGAATTGGGTGGTAACAATTACTAGAACATATCAGAACAAGATTGCTTGTACAATAAGTCATTGTGAATGGTAATATCTGAAGGATAAACAGAGAAGAGTGTGGCATGTAATATCTTTATTACTTGTGTTATGATGTATCTCATATCATTTATATATATATACCTGCATGACATGCCTTTATTATATCAATTCCACCACTGAGTGTATACTCAGCGTGTCAGTGTTTCAATATGCAGATTGTAAAAGTGCTTAGCTGGCCAACCTCACCATGTGCAGTATAGCTATTTACTTAGTGGGTAATCTTTCTGTTCTTTTTGAGAGAGGTTGATAGTGGCACTCATGTATGTATAAGTACATGTATATGTGCATATATATAGAAAGACATAGTTCTAGATATTGTACAAGGTGAAAATGTAGTAATGTCTACTGAACCAACTTAAAACGGATATGATATGTATATCTATGTAATCTATATAGTATGACTGTGTTTTTCATTTACATGTTATGGGTTTGAGACCTTGTGTTGATGATGTGACTATGTGTGATGTGATTTGGGGGACCAAAAGGGTCTAGGAGTTGTGGAAAAGGTGGATGATAGTTATAAAAGTGTTTTTATGCAGGAAAATTTTTGGCTTTTCACCCAGGTAGCCATTATGCTGCCCGATTTTTTGTAAAATAGATAACAGATGTAAAATGGTGTTTTATCATACTAAAATAGGTAGTATTAAAAGGTTGTACAATAATAACCACAAATTAGGCAAGACAAGATAATAATTTAAAAAAAGCCATAAGTGTTAAACGAATGAGACCTAGGAAAATTTAAGGATTGGTGACCTATGAGAAGTAGCACTCTTTGTCTATTTCCTTTAGAAATTGGTAGGGGGTGTTACATTTGGTAGTATCAGAGTAGGTTTAGGCATTCCTAGGCATAGTATACATCAGTGCCAAGATTTAGGAGACTGTTTCATAATAAAGCTATACTGCATTAGGCTAATAGGTTGTTTTCTATGTAGTGGTACAAGATGAGTGAACAGACACCACCGGATCGAGGGGAAAAGGTGGCTAGCCATGCTCCCTCCACTATTCATGGTCTAGAAGTGTGTGCAGCCATACCTAAGTCGAGTTATGGTACACATCAGTCTCTACCTCAGCCATAGCCTTAGACCCTAGGCTTCACTAGCATTGCTACAGCAAATCGTAGAGATATTGAGGCATACTACTGCACCACCTTTACCACCACCACCAGCTACCTTGCAGAAGACTTATTTGGAAAGGGTAAAAAAATGGGAGCTATGGAATTCCTGGGCATGAGGAAAGACAATGCTACGAGGGCTGAGTACTTGCTAGAACGGACCCTCAGAATTTTTGAACAATTGGAGTGCACAGACGATGAGAGCCTAAAATGTGCCACCTCTCTTCTCTAAGAAGAGGCATTCCACTAGTGGGATACAACTAAGAGGAGAAAGGCACCAGCTAAAGTGACATGGGACTATTTCCTAAAGGAGTTCTATAAGAGATATATTCCTAAGTCCTAAAAGGATAAGAGGAGGCCGGAATTCGTGGACCTAAAATAGGGACGGAGGTCAGTGTTTGAATACCAGAAGGACTTCACTCGTTTAAGTAAATATGCTGAAGAGTTCTTACCTGCTGATAAAGAGAGATGTAAGATGTTTGAAAAGGGCCTCAATGTTAAGCTACAGATGCAAATTGCCACCATAAAGATCATAGACTTCTCTATACTGGTAGCAGCAGCTTATGATATAGAGGAAATGTTGCAAAAGAAGAGGAAGCTATTCTAGAAGAAAAGACCATTTGTAGCTAGTCAAACTAGCTCAGCTCCAAGAGCAGGCAAGAGACAAAGGGCATTTTATTCCTAATAGCAGTCCTAGAGGTAGCCTGGATAGCAGTCTAAGAGGTAGGCCCAGCCTCAGAAGTCAGGTCAGGCTTTTCCACCTAGGCCTTGATCCTCACCACAAGCATCCAGCGCCCCTATCTCTCCAGCTAGAGGTGCACCTCCCATGTGTGGGACTTGCAGTAGGAGGCACTGGGGCCAGTGTTGGTGGACTAAGAGAGGAGAATGCTTCACCTGTAGAGCTAGAGACCATTTTCAATGGGATTGTCAATAGAGAATGCATATAACCAGGCATCAGTAGCAGCAGCAGGACTTAGTAGAGGGCTAAGATAGCCTAAACAGAAGTAGCCGAGTAGTAGTTAAAGGATGAGATGGGAGGCTAAAGCTCTAGCACGTCAGTATGCTATCCATGCATGGAAGGAAGCTGAAGCACCAGACATCATTACTGGTACCTTCTATTTATTTGATGTTCCTGTGTTAGTTTTGATAGATCTAGGCTCAACATATTTATATATTTGCACCACACAAGCTTGAGATAGAGGGTTAGAATCGATACCTATAGAGTTAGACATTCAAGTTAGTAACCCGATTGGGCAAAGTGCAACGGTAAACATAGTGTATATGCATTGTCCTCTGATGATACAAGATAAAGTATTTCCAATAGATCTTATTGAACTTCCCTTTCATGAGTTTGATATTATATTAGGTACGAATTGGTTAACGGAGCACTGAGCCATGATTAATTGTGAGAATAAGAAACTTAACCTCTAAAAAAAAGAGGGACATGAGGCGACTATTATGGGCAGTAGGAATTCCTTATCTAATGTTATTTCAGCTATCACAACAAGGTGACTCACCCAAACGGGATGTCAGGCATACCTAGCCCATATAGTTGACAAAAGCAATACAGTGTCCAGTCCTAATCAAATACTTGTGGTATCAAAATTCCTTGATGTATTTCCAAAAGAACTACTTAGATTGCCACCACACTGAGAGTTAGATTTTGAAATTAAAGTTTACCCTGGCACTACCCCAATATCTATCACTTCATACCAGATGGCACCAGCAGAATTGAAGAAGTTAAAGGTGCAATTATAGGAACTACTAGACAAAGGCTTCATTAGACCTAGTACCTCACCCTGGGGAGCACCTGTGCTATTTGTGAAAAAGAAAGATAGGTCACTCTAACTATGTATCGACTATAGGCAATTGAACAGGGTAGCAGTTAAGAATAAATACCCCTTGCCTAGGATTGATGACCTCTTTGACCAGCTACAAGGTGCCAACATCTTTTCAAAGATTGAATTGAGATCGGGGTACCACCAGTTACAAATTAATGAAGCTAACATCCCTAAAGCAGCTTTTAGAACCTGGTATGGGCATTACAAGTTCTTGGTCATGCCATTGAGGCTTACCAATGCCCTGGCAGCCTTTATGGATTTGATGAACCAGATGTTCAAGCCTTATTTAGACCAATTTGTCATGGTGTTTATAATGTATTCCAAGAGTCGAGAGGAATATAAGTAGCACCTAAGGATTGTATTGTAGATATTGAGAGAGAGACAATTATATACCAAGTTGACCAAATATGAGTTCTGGTTGAATGAAGTTGCATTTTGGGTCATATAGCTTTAGCTAAAGGCATTAGAGTGGATCTGAGCAAGGTGAAAGCTATGTTAGAATAGAATCCTCCTAGGAAAGTGATTGAGATCCAAAGCTTCCTAGGATTAGCTGGGTATTATCAGAGATTTGTTAAAGACTTTTCCATGATTGCAACCCCACTAACTCGACTATTAAGGAAAAATGTGAGATTTGAGTGGGATGATAAATGCCAGGCCAGTTTTGATAGGTTAAAGGCTATGTTGACAGAAGCTCTGATCCTTACTCAACCTGAACTAGGAAAGGAGCTTATCACATATAGCGATGCTTCACATAACAAGCTCGATTGTGTCCTGATGTAAGAAGGCAAGGTGATTGTATATGCCTCTAAATAGTTAAAGCCTCATGAAAGGAACTATCCTACCCACGACTTAAAATTGGTAGCTATTGTGTTTGCATTGAAGGTATGAAGACACTACTTGTATGAAGAGAGGTGTTATATCTATACGAATCATAAAAGCTTGAAATACCTACCTACGCAAAAAGAATTAAACCTTAGGCAGCGACAATGGATGGAGTTGATAAAGGACTATGACTGCTGGATTGACTACCATCCAAGGAAGGTGAATGTGGTTATAGATGCTTTGAGCCAAAAGTTCATTGCTACCTTGAAACTCATGCATGCTAAAGTAGTTTATAAAAAAGAGAATGAAATCTTGGCTGAATTACAGGTTAAACCTGACTTCAAGCAGCAAATAAAAGAAGCCTAGATGAGAGATAACCAGTTGGTGTAAACCATAAGCAAGGTCAAAGAGGGAAAGATTACTGGGTTTGAATTAGGAGCTGATAGAAGTTTACATTATCAAGGTAGGCTATATGTTCCTAAAGTAGATGAGTTAAGAACCCAGTCTTAAAAGAATCTCATAAAGCTTCATACTCCATGCACCTGGGAAGCACAAAGATCTATCTAGATTTGAAACCCTATTATTGGTGGCCAGGAATGAACCAAGATATAGCAGAATACATAGCTCGATGTTTAACTTGCCAACAGATGAAAGTGAAGCACCAAGTTCCTTATGGATTGCTACACCCCACAGCAATACCAAAATGGAAGTAGGAAAATATCACCATGGATTTTGTGATAGGGCTACTTATGACACCGACTAAATGTGATGTTGTATGGGTGACACTGGACAAATTGACGAAGACAGCTCACTTTATTCTAGTTAGGATGGATTACTCCTTAGATAAGCTGGCACAGCTTTGCATTAATGAGATTGTATGACTATATGGAGTACCTATAGCCATTATCTCATATCGAGACCCCCGATTTACTTCTAAATTCTGGAAGAAGTTGCATGAAGCCTCGGGTACTCGATTAGCATACCGTACTGCATTTCATCGACAAACAAATGGACAATCAGAATGGGTGATATAGATATTAGAAGATATGTTGTGTAGTTATGCGATAAAGTCCAGAGGCAGTTGGATTCAGTACCTATCCTTGGCTGAATTTGCTTATAATGATAGCCACCAAGCTAGCTTAGGAATGACACCTTATGAAGCATTATATGGTAAGAGGTGCAGAACCTCCCTTTGTTAGAATGAAGTCGGAGAAGGAAAAATCATGGGATCGAATTTGATTAAGGACACAGAGGATAAAGTTAAGATCATAAGGGATAACTTGAAAGCTATTACAGACCGAAAGAAATCTTATGTAGATTTGAAATAGAGGGAAGTTGAGTATGAAGTTGATGAAAAGGTATTTTTAAAACGGTCGCCATGGAAAAAG